>JANBPO010009386.1:0-93741 GCA_024336825.1 Amorphophallus titanum
GCCACCCTGCTTGGCGGTCCGGGGGTGACCGCTTGCGGTTCAAATATTTTGGGGCCCTTGCGGTCCTTGCTGGACCGCTAGGCCGGGCCTTGTGATCCGGAGGAGACCGTTAGGCTCCCTAACGGTCCAGAGAGGACCGCTAGGCGATTCTTCGAGCCCGCCGTGTCCATTTTGCGTTGTGTTGGTCTCCGATCGGTCCGGTGAGACCCAATGACCGACCTATGACCCCGTGAGCGTCTCGGACATCCCGTGGGGATCGTGACTGTGTTTTTGGGTGTCCGGAGATATCGGGTTACCTCGATTAGCATGTCGTGGGTCTTGGGGGTCCGGGTGACCCCATGTGTGTTCCGAGCTTTCGTGTTTGCGTTAGATCGAGTCGCCGTGAGTAGGTACGAGTGCGGTGGGCCTTCCCCGCACGTCGTGGGTTTCTCCGGAAGGTGGTTTAAGAGTGGGCTATGTGTATGGCCTTGAACTATGAGTCCAGTTGACCAGCCTGGGGCTGGAAGTTTTCCGTGTGTCCCGTAGATGAGAGATCCACTCGGCAGCTTGTAAGCTGCCTTGAGAATCGTGTCACAGTGGTTTCAGACCTAGGGATTAGGCCAAATTGACGGCACTATGTCGTCACGTACAGCGGTCTTGACCCGTGTCTCGTGACTTAAGGACCGTTGGGTTATTAGGTCTAGTGGGTTGTCCAGAATCTGGTGGCCGCGAGTCGCCTGTTTTCTCGCGTTACTCGAGATAGGTGCGTGCGTGGTTTTCAGTGTTCACGTTTTGTGAGCCCCCACTAGTCGTAGATTTCCTGCGCACGTGGATGTGGACCCCACTTGGGAGTGGTGGAGAGTGTGACCCGAGTGAGACAGTTTTACGCTGGTTACCGTAGGGCCCCTTGCCTTTGCAGCCTGAGTCCGGCTGGGGGGAAAACCCGCTAGAGGACCCGACTTAGAGCAGATGGTTTGTGTGTCCACGCATAGCTGGGGGCAGAGGACACGCGCTGACGAGCGCGACCCCAGCTAGTCTTTGTTCTTTGTTACTAGTACGGTGTCTCAGTTCCCGCTAGGCCGGAGGGAGACACCTGAGGCGCGGACTAAGACATCACTGGATGCATTGGGCCTTGCTTCTGGTGGGCGGTACTCCCGTCACGTGACGTGAGTTGTCGTGTTACGGGTTTCCATTTCCCGTCTGCGAGATGGGATTTCGTGTGTAGTTCCGGGCGTTCTCCCGGAGTTGAGATCTAGGGTTTCCGGTGACTGTCACCGAGGGCTTCTCCTTAGACAGCGTAGAGTTCACGATGGCGAGGTCGTGACTGCGTTTTCGGACCGCGTGGTTTCGAAGTGGGCCTTTGTGTGTGAGCACAGGCCTCTACGACAGAGATGTCAGGGTGTTTTCCTCGTAGCGTGACTAGGATGGTTAGTGGTCTGGTGGTCCCCCGACTGTGGGATCGGGGTGTTAGTTCCCTTTTCTGTAGGAGTAGCTGTAGAGCTAAAGTTTTATCGGCCACCGAGTTTACTGTTATTGCTATTACAGTTGTTCTTGTTGTAGTTGCTGCTTTCCGTGTTGTCATTATTCTCAGTTGGGGTTCCGCGAGACCCCTACTGAGCCAGTGATAGGAGGCTCACCTCTAGTTTTCAGGTGCGGCGATTCTTCCTCGAAGTTCGAGGGCGTTGCGTGGAGGTTCTTAGTTGCCAGCTCGTCGGGCCGAGTGTTCACTTGATATTTGGTACGTTTTACTGCTTTAGACTCTACTTTTGATGGACTGGACTCTGTTGTAGTTTGTTATTTATTTCTGTTAATTGTTGGATTGTCCTACTTTATTTCCTATTTCTGTGTACACCACACCTATCCTTTTACCCCTTCCAAGCCTTCCAGCTCGTGGGTGACGGGTAAGGATTCGAATGGTATCGGGTCTTCTCGGTATCCAGATCTTGGGTCGTTACACTGGCGGTCTCCTAGAGACCACAAAGCTTGGTAGCAGTCCATCGCGTGACCGCAAGGCTCGAATCGACATAGGGGACCCCTAGCGGTCTCCATGAGATCGCCTCATCCAGTAGCGGTCTCTGGAAGGACCGCTACCCAATCCCGAGCGCGAAAATAGCGAACTCCGTAAAAAATCTCATTCCATGCCCCGTTCACACCCATGTGAAAGAGAAAACAAGGGAAAACTAGTTCCCAATCTCTCTAGCACCAAGAGGACCCATTAAAATCTCAAAAATGCGATCAAAACCATCGATCCGGCTCACACCCCAAAATCATGTATTTTCACCCCGACGGGGAAGTAAACCCACTTGGCTCGCCTCAGGCTTCCAAACTCATGGAAAATAAACTACACGAGCTAGGGAACCGTCCCCCTACCTCCACCGAAGATTCCGCACGTCGAGGACGCTGATCCACCAAGAAAACGCCGTTTAAACTCTCGCCGGCTCGTGATCCCACGAACCGCCTCCACCATCGCGATCCTCGTCCCGTGCCCGTCGCTCCTCGCCCCACGAGCGTCGCCGCTCCGCCCTCGCCGCCTTCGTCAGCCGCCCGGAGTGAGAGGGGAAGAGGGGAGAATGCGAGAGAAGAGAGAGGGTGAAGGAGAGAAAATGAGAGATGGGGAGAGAGAAAAAGGGTGGAGATTTATATAGAAAATCCAAAATTTTTGGAAAATACCAAACATAGGGAAAAATACTCTCCACGATCCTCGGATAACGCACAACGCACTGGTAACGTCCTGAAATCGGAGAACGCAATGGTTCACCCTGTACAGGATTCCGTAGGCTCGACAGAGGAAAACACACGTAAACCACAAAACGCTCTCCGGGACTCCCGAAAACGATCCGAAACTCACTGACCCTGATCCGAAAAATATCCGAAAAACTCAGGGCATTACACCACCATTCTCTAAAGGGCACAAATTCATACTAGCTGCAATGGATTACTTCTCTAGGTGGGCCGAGGCCATTCCTTTGCGGGAGGTCACGGGAGAAGCACTCGCCCAATTTGTTAAACATTATATTATATATAGAGTTAGTCATCCTCCCTCCATGGCCCACCATTACCCCCATTACCCCCATTGTCTCCACCACGCCTACCCCTACACCACTTATCCACCCTATTGGCCCCATTAAGCCACCTATTGTGAGCCCATCTAATGTCGTGCCGGCCCAAAACCTTGCCCTATGGAGTAGGAGTTTGTTCCATCGAAACTATACCACCCTTGGTGCGCCCGCACCCAATCCCCAGTCCTCACAATAGGCTACTGATCAGGAGGGGGCAGAACCGTTGCCAGGTATGCAATATGATTTGTTATATCATCTAGACTGGGTGTCCGCCAAAATTTCAGTGCTAGAATTGATCAAGAGGTTCACGCTCCATCAAGATGCACTCTGAAATTTTTTGTCAAAAGTTATAGTTAATGAGGACATGACAATGAACAGTTTACCAACTGCTCTGGCTACAATCTCCAAGGGGTTGACCATCACTTTTTCAGAAGTCGAGTTAGCACCTCCCGAAGCACGTCAGATGCCGCTATGCATTTCTATCATTCTCAACAAAGTAAGCATAGACGTGACACTGGTGGACACCGAGGCTTCCATTAATGTCTGTCTCCTCAGCACTTTAAGGGCCTACAACATTTTAGAAGAATCACTAAGACTGACCCTAATCACTATTGCAGCATATGATAACACAAGAAGGGCGTGTCACAGGGTAGTCACCATTCAAGCTGAACTTGGGCCGCTCACGATGCCCATTGAATTCTATGTGCTCGACATTGACCACATGTTCAAAGCCATTCTGGGTCGACCGTGGATCGATAATCTCAGTGCCGTACCATCCACTACTCACCAGTGCCTCAAATTTTTGTTCCAAGGAAGGGTGGTCAAGGTTAAAAGTATTTCCACGATCCAATCTGTCAAAGCTATTGCAGAGAAGATTTTGCCAACATTATGGCCGAGTAATCGGTCCGTGATCTCAATACTAGACCAAGATTTCCCATGGGCATATGCACCACGCCAGCCTACCACAGCACCGGTAAATATTAAGGAGAATCCAAAGATCAGAGATTCAAAGGGGTGGAACATGATATTGAAATTAGGCTATCAGCCGGGGAGAGGTCTTGGTGCACAACTATAGGGGAGGACCAAGCCGGTCCCCAGAGGTAGGAAAATGATCAAAAGGGGCCTTAGTTACCGAGAATCTCCATTATCAGTTCTAGGCGACTCAGGGCCATTGACTTGGGACTACCATCAACACTTTGTCAGGGGCCTTCTCCAGCCAGGTACCTTAAAAGCACCTCCAAGTCAGCTCAAGAAAGAAGACACAGCTTGTATAGTCTATGGCCCACAACTATTGTCTAAGGGGCCTGTTGATGATATGCTTGATTATAGTGAAACTTTTGCAAGGTTATTTTATGAAGATGGTTGCCAGAGAAACCCAGAGGTACGGCTTGCATCGAACATGTCGAAGAATTAGGCGTACTGTCTATGGGAAAGGGGGATCTCACCTGTCATTTTCACTTGGTCTCCTTACCGTTTGCTTTCATTCTTTAAAAAGCTAGATTTCGTGCACCGCTCACCTCCTATTATGATCAATCCTTTGCTGTTTCAGAACCCAACTAATTTTCTCATCATTAAAGTCTGTGACTGCGGGCACTCGCCGCCCATTGATGTCTCCACTCCATTTTTCTCTTCTTCTGATCCATTTCTTGATCTCTTTTGTCCATCCATCTATCCTCCCTTGCTTCGTCCTCCTTCTTCCCCATCTTGTTGCATGATCTCCACTGATCTCCAAAAAAAATGTCAAATTTAAAACGAAGATTTCAATGGAAGATTATGCTTTCTTCTGTCTGTCCTCCTCCCAAGGGCGCGAGGCCCTTGCTGCTTCCTTTCCATTAGATTTCCTTTTTACTTGGTTAGATGTAGGATCTGTCGAGTCTAGGAAAGTAGGGTCTGTTAGGTCTAGAGAGCTAGGGTCTTGTTCTAGTTCATTTAACCCATCTTTGCCTGAGCCATGCCCATCGGTGTGCCATTCTAAATCTATTTCTGATAGGTTCTTATAGGACTTAGCTCAACGATGTCATGCTCTTCTTAAGTGCCCGGAGTTCATAGCAACGACGATTGTGCTAGAAGAAGTTGAGGAGCAATACGGGGTGTGGAGTGACGTTGGATTGGGTGTCTACGAGGTCGTGGATGAGAAAGACTCGGCCAATTTTGAGGACAGCGATGTAGATGACACTGTCGACTTGTATGTGCAGAAATTGAAGTGATTTGATGAGCCGTCGTCGACAGTGGATGAACCTACGAAGGAAATTAATCTGGGAACTAATGAGGATTGCAGGCCCATCATTATTACTACTAATCTCCCTCCAGAAGTTGAAGAAGAGTTAATTAAGGTCCTAAGGGAGTATAGTGATTCTTTAGCCTGGTCTTACGAGGACATGCCGGGTCTTGACCCCTCCTTGGTGGAACACCGACTAGTGCTTAAGCTAAGGGCAACACCCGTTAAATAGAAGCTAAGAAGATTTCACCCCCACATGGCCTTAAGGATGAAGGAATAAGTTGATAAATTGCATAAGGTCAGGTTCATTAGAGTTGTTCTATATCCTCAGTGGGTGGCAAATATAGTCCCTATCATCAAGAAGGATGGAAAGGTGTAAATTTGTATCGATTTCAGGGATCTAAATAAAGCATGTCCCAAGGATGATTTTTCGCTGCCTCATATAGATGTGTTGGTCGATAATACAGCCGGGTACGAAGCTTTGTCATTCATGGATGGCTATTCAGGTTATAACCAAATCCATCTTGCTCCTGAAGACCAAGAGAAAACTTCCTTCACCATGCCCTAGGGTACATACTATAATGTGGTAATGTCGTTTGGACTGAAGAATGCAGGCACCACCTATCAAAGGCCGATGATGGCTATATTCCATGATATGATGCATGTCACTCCCCGAACTGATAGCAGCAGAATGTGTCATTTGCTCAGAACGTCGCAGTTAAACAGTCATAAACAATCAAGAGCAATCACATAAATCGAGTAACTGGGGATATTGGCATCTAATAAATGTATATCCTCAAGTAAAAATGTGTGTACTAAAGATTCAATGCCCTAAGGCAGAGCAATGGCAAAAGACTCACTAAGAAATCGAATCCCTCCACCAATGAAGTAGGAGTGGACGGATGTGGACACTTAAAATGTGGCATCAAAAGGCCAAGTAAAGTCAGCCACAAAAGAAGAGAAGTCAACTCCAAAAGCATTTGGAGCCAACTCGGCAACTGTTTCGCAAGATAGTTCACCCGACAATAGATGCAAGCAATAACAGTGACAAATATCTCAATACGGGTGACAAATGGAGGATAAGGTTGGCAAATAGCTCAATATGGGTGACAAATGGAGGATAAGGCTGAAAAATAGCTCTACAGAGGTGAATAATGGACAATCAAGCTAAAAGAATGGAAGAATGAAGAAACGGAGCTGAGTGGAGTTGGCTCCAGATGGTCTTGGAGTCGATGCCAAGCTAAGCTCAAGTTCAGCAGTAGATATTTGCCAACCGATTCAGAACAAGGGTAACAAATGCTTGATAATGCTGACAAATGGATAAGCAGTGGTCACAAATGACTCTTAAGGTTGACAAATGGATAAGCAGTGGAGACAAATGCTTGATAAGGCTGACAAATGGTTGACAAGATGAAAAGCATGAAAATAGACAAAGTGGAGTTGACTCCATGAGGAAATAGAGTCGACGCAGTCAAGGTTTTTCTGCTAAAGCCTACAACTCTAGCAAGGGTAAAAAGTAGCTTATACGGCTGAAAAATGATGACCAAGACTGAAGAATATCACACAAGGCTGTCAAATGGCTATTACAAGTGACAAATGCCTAGCAGGGGTGACAAATGAAGGATAACTGTGACAAATGGCTATTAAGGGTGAAAAATAGGTCACCAAAGCTAAAAAATAGTCAAGCTCAAGCCAAGCTCATGTGAGTCACTTCAGTGGACTTCATGCCTTCGAACCCAATCATGGGCATGTGATCCTAGGCCACGTGGCAACTCTCCAGGCAATTCTTTATGGAGAATATGCTCTACTTTTCCAACTGGACCAATCATAATATGCTAGAAGAATGTTTATTTGGAAATGCCTCCTACCTTGGGAAAGAAGAATAAGGGCTACAGCTCCTATAAAAAGGGACCCAAGGCCCTGAAGAAGGGGTTGGCTGGCTCAGTCTCTCTCACTCTCTGGATCTCTAGCTCTCTAGCTCTCTCTTCAGTGGCCTTGTCTTCCCCTCGCCGGTGCTGTTCAAGAGTGATCCCCTGAAGCTTTCTTCTTCTTCCGGCTATGCTCCTATGCATGAGGAAGAGAGAACGAGAGAGGGAGAGAAGGTGCTGTCAATGGGGAGGGAGAGGAGTCAATGCTCCGCCCTCCCCCATCTTTCTTCTTCCTTCTCTGCTGTAAAATTTTCTCTTCTTTGTATGTTGATGGCTTCACGACCGTGGATCTTGGGATGATGTATTACTTTCTATTTTCAGGAATGAATGAAAATCCCTTTTGCGGTGTTTAGATATGAGTGCGCCCCATCTTGCAACTCTTTCTTATCCCAATTCCCAGTTCACTATGAGCGTGCTATTATGTTTTCCTCTTTTCTCCTTTCTTCTATCGCTTGCAGGTAAGCATTGTAATGTGAGGAAAGGCCAGGCCTAGCCTATCCAACCATAATGGAGGGTTGGGTTCTGCCCCTCTCACTTCTCCAGATGAGGATCCACTATCAGGCCTCATTCTGCACTCTTGGGCGGGGTTGGTGGCAGCACACCACCCCAACTCCTGCTGTGGATAAATGCCCTCCTAGGCGATAGTAAATGGCAATAAGCCCCTTCCCCAATGCCGCTAGGCAGGTCCAGATTATTTACTTCAATTTCCCTTGTTTTCCCTGCGCATATGCTTTACATGTGATCATGTATGCACGTCTAATGTTTGATGCATAAGGCCCTTCAGGGAATGGCCACTTGCCTTCTCACCCATGCCATGGGTTGTTGAGGCTCTGGTTTAACCCCAAACATCATTGGAGCTTACAGCTTCCCCGCTATTTATTTTTACCAGATTTTGGCTCCTCAAGGGGCTACTATTCTCTGCACAGACATCACCCTGGCTCCCATGTCAACCACACACGAGCACACTAGTGTTTGCTTAAACGCCCACTGGAGTTTGCTTCTTCAGATCTTGTGTTTTCATCCACTGCTGAGCATCATCTACCATAGTCTCTAATTCCTATTTGGGAATATAGGCCTGCTAGTCCGATCGCATGGTCTATGCTCTCACGCACCGGGGTCATAGGATGTTCCATCCAGTTTGCTACCGATTATGATTAAGGACCTGCTATGGGAAAAGAGCACATCATGATTGCACACCGATCAGAGCTTTCTCTTTAACCACCCTCATACCATCCCAGGGATCTGCTCCTTTATAGCATGTTCTCTGGTAGGTGTCTCATCGGAGGGCTGGACATCAATGGCCTTATAGCCAGCAATAATCAATTGCATAAAATTTCATGATGCGGCTTGAAGCAGAATCATCCCTGGGTTAGTAGAGATCCTCTAGTAGGTTAGTCCTTGAGGCAACCTCTCTACCCAATTTTGGGACATGGAGTAGCCGTTTTTGGCTCACTCTTCTTTTAGGAGCCATCTCAGGATTTCCTGTGGATTGGTTTCCTATTTTTCACCCCCAAAACCTGGGTACGGGAGAGGTGCTATCCAAATTTTCTCAGAATTGTGGACTTAGTAAAATCTAAACTAATGCTTAAACATGGACTGAACAAACGGACATAATGCTAAAACAAAGACATCAAACATAAAAGAAGTAAGGAACAATGCTGAACTAATAAAATTGTTGAAGATATTGCATACATGTTGAGCACTTGATCAAAACAAGCTATGAGCGTATTTTTGCACAGTCAATGTGAACAAACTGGTCAAGAACAAATCTGAGCAGAATGATGCTGACATAAAAGAAAAGATTAAACAAACAAAATGACATCCTGGCAATGAGCTCTTGAGGAAGGGTTTTCATCTCCATCAAAGGGTTTTTGGAGCTCGTGATAGAAGAGGAAAAGGAGCGGCTCAAGGAGGGGAACAAGATGATGCCAGAATCGGGATCATCTGACTCCGAACCAAGAAGTGTCAGATCGTTTTGAGAAGGGGGAGCTTTACATTTCGTATATGTTCTTTGTTTCAGGTTTTAGAAGTTATTTTGGGCTGATTGTATCCATATCTGAACGTTCTACACATTCCTAAATGAATATTCTATGTGTGGGTTTGGAGAGTGGATTCTCTAAGTGTTTTGTGTTGACGCTTGTGCGTCGTTTTGTGCGGTGGGTATCCGCATGTGTGTTGGGATTTTTACCCCGTGTGTGTGGGGAGAAATCCCCATGTTTTCTACATTCGCAATGTGTGTGTTTGGATTTTTATCCCATGTGTGTGGGGTTCGCCGCTGTGGTTGCTACGGTTTATAGCGTGTTAGTGAAGCCTTACCAGTTTGGTAAGGGGTGGACGTACGGAACCCGTCGTGGTCCCGAACAACCTTAAAAATCCCTGTGTCTTGTGGTATGATCTATGTGATTGTGTGCTTCACTATCTAATCCGTTTACGTGATCGTGTGAGCTCGGTGAGATTGAGAGAATTAAGTTTATTCTGCTTAGTTTAAATTACTCAATCGTATTAATCTTCCTAATTCCGCTGCGAGTAGGATTGTGTTTGTAATTGGACATATATTTTTAGTAGAGGGATCTATTCACCTCCCTCTAGATCCGTCTTCCTACACTACGGGACCTAACACCAACAATACCACCAAGTGCCACCTCCTGCAAACTATGGCCCCCAGTAGTCGAGAAGACCCGCGGGTCCCAAGAGAGCCCAATACCCTCCATTACTCGAGAGCCTTCTAGATATCTTCAATGCACTAATGGCCGCCAACATGCTCACCTTGCCAAAAGAAAGGCCGGCCTGGCCTCAAAATGTGGATACCTTTTGGTATTGTGTCTTCCACTGACAGCCCGGACACAATATTGATCATTGTTTCCATTTTAAGGACTACATATATAACATGAATGATCGGGGCGGTATTGATTAGGATGAGATGAGACGGTTCATAGCTACATTGAAGGCAAGAAGGCCACCTCGGCAGCAGGCACCACAATAGGCTCAGCAGCCCATTCAGCAAGTTCAACAGCCCTTCCAACAATAGTAAGCTCTCACACCACAGTCGGACATGGGGATTGTCCAAAATCTATTGTCGGAGCACCCCGCACCTAATCAACAAGTGAACCCTGTCACCACCTTCCATGAAGTGGAGAGGAGGCAGGGGTGGCATTAAGAGAGCACTTTCGTCGCTGCTTTAAATCAAAATCTAAATCAACTTCCCCATTTGTTAAGAACACCTCAACCTTCTCCTTTCCCCCAACCTTCACGTCCCCTTATATGCCCCATCAATCAAACTCCTTCCACTACCAACACCTTGCCTCAAAGGCCTCTTCTCATTCACCCATTGCCTTCTTCGCCTTTACTACAAACCCCTCCTACCCCCACAAATCCTTTGCCATCTAGGCCACTCCTCATCCGCCCTGCACCGGCATCCCCTTCTCCTCCCACTCCCACTAATCCTTTGCCTGCCAGGCCCTTGTTGCTCCGCCCTTCACCAATACACCCTTCGCCTACCCCTTCACCGTCCATTCCTTCCAACCCTCTTACCACTGGACCTTCACTACCTGTCACACCTCTTCCCACCAACCCTCAGCCGGCGAGGCCCCTCATCAGGGATCCCCAGCCGGTTAACCCTCCTCCATCCACTAACCCTGATGTTCCCTCTTCATCCACGAACCCTCCATCTACCACCAGCCCGACGGAGGCGCAGAACTCCCAAACCATGGTGCTCCGTGGTGGATGAATTTTTCACCGTGTGTTCCCACAGGGCGAGGAGCAGGAGCCCGCACAGGGGCAAGAAGAGCAGGCACAAGAGAAGGAGTCCATACCGAGGACCCAATATGATTTGTTGAAGTATTTAGACAAAATCTTGGCAAGGATTTCTATTTTGGAACTCATAAGGAGATTACCAACCCACCAGGAAGCTCTTGAACAATATCTGCAAAAGGTGGTGGTTAATGAGGATATTCTAGCTGAACAGATTACGTCAGTCTTGACTGCGGCAGGGGATCAGCCCGCCATTATGTTTTATGAACATGAGTTAGCACCAAAGCCAGCCAGGAAGTATCCTCTATGCATTACTATTGATGTCAATAAAGTGGCTATCAACCAGTGTTTGGTGGACACTAGCACGTCCATTAATGTTCTGCCACCGAGCACTTTGAAGATGTGCGGCATCCCTGAAAGTGAGATTCGGCCTTCCCCTATCACTGTAACAGCCTACGATAATACTAAGAAGCTACCCATGGGGGTGATTACTTTAAAACTAGGTCTAGGTCCCTAGTCTGTCCAAGTCAATTTCCCTATTTTGGACAAGGACCCTACATTTAATGGCATTTTGGGGCGTCTGTACATTCAAGCACTTGACACCGTCCCTTCCACAAATCACTAGTGCATAAAGTTTCCACATAAGGGGCACGCCATCAAAGTCACTAGCGTGCCTATTCTGCAAACGGTGGACATTCACTCAGCCACATCAGTACCCTCCATTTGGCCAGCCAACATGCCTCTATTATCTATGCTAGACCTTGCCGATCCACAGCATGATATATTGAAGCCACAAGCTGCAGTCTCTACAACAACACCGGCATCACCCCTACCTCAAAAGGGGAGAAAGAAGAAACATATGATGAATACCTAATGCTGGAATATTATAATGAGAATGGGGTGTAGATCTGGCAGGGCCTAGGGGAAAACCTCCACGGAAGAGTAAAGCCAATTAAGAACCACAAGCTTATCCCACGAGGAGGCTCGGGATATAAAGGGCCGAACAGAGAAAAATCTGAGGAAGGTGAAGAAGATCCATGGGCCACCATGACCTCCACTCTCAAGACAGACAGGCGGTCACTTAAACCCTTAAACCCATTTTCGAATACTTCTTCCCTATCTCCCTTCCAACACCAAATTCGCAGCTTCCCCTCCCTCCACTTGCTAGACCTTCCTCCAGCCCCCATTCTGCCACTCCCTCACCTTGAATTACCCCTTCCCTGACCCCCTCACAGGTAGGGTTCGCACCACACTCATCCACCCCCATTTCGTCCCCCTCCTACTCCATTTGCCATCATAAGGTTGCAACTCCAGTAGTAGTTCATAGGTAGACAGCAAGGGTCTTGGAAGTAGCATCATCTCTGGCCCTTCCCCGATCCTTCTGGTGGCAAATCATATATCTCTAGAAAGTTCATCTAGAGAGCTTTCCAGGTGAGGTGGGTTCGTCATCGTCCAAGTACTGAGCTGCCCATGAGAGTGATTCTTCCCCGACTGCGCAGGACCACTTAGGCAGAGAACTAGAGCCCCAGAATAAGCTCGACCACGACCACTCCCTTGCAGCTCTAGGCGTGAAACTTGGCTGAGGGCTTCTCCTTTAAGTCCTCTCCCATCCCCAAGAAGCGAAGCTAATTTTGGACCTCAGCATAAAAAGTTCTGAATTTCTCCTCCCAAGTGCACCAGGTCAGTCTCCCTGATCCTGAGTCAATCACCCCCCAGTGTTCTGGCCTTCACAATCAGCTCCGACATCTGTCGCCAGCGCCGTTGGTCCCTGCTCGAAGAAGACTCATCCATAGACACAAAGGTTCTAGTCCCGCTTCATTCGGACACCGGGAACATTTATGGCGACCTCACCTTCCAGAAGAAACGATTCAGAAGCTATCAGACTTAGAAGCTAGCAGTCCTGTTCATGACCCTACCCTGACCGTCGTCGTCATCAAGAAAATCTCTGGAAATTCTGATGTCCTCCTAGGCCAACCTAGGAGGTTTAGGCATTTGTTTCGCCTCCAACGGAGTTCAAAAGGCCTATGGCAGTGCCGACAACAACTACCTATCAGGTTGTTCCTAAGGGCTGGCAGAACCGACGAACTTCATCCATCTGGCTTCTAACTTAGTTATTCCCCTCCCCGCCTGGCCGGCTTACAGCCCCTCCCTACAGGAGGTAGTGTTTGGTGTAATAGAACTTCCCCCACCCTTAGTCTAACCCCCTTGCAAGGGGCATAGTGCTTGTATTAGCAGGATGGCAGTCCAAGCTACACCGACGCAGCGTGCGAGAATCACCCACGCTTCCCCGCTCGCCTCGTCTCAGGCTGGGATCGGTGTATTCATGCCGATCAAGTGAGCTCCTGAACACTTCTCATTGTTGGGATTTAATTGCTTAGTTTAGTATTGCATTTGGTTACTCCGTCGGCAGTGAGAGAGTGCCAGGTCCCAAATTGCCATCAAATTGAGCGACCACTGCGGAGCGAGTTGTGAGAGAGATCCTATAACCCACGCCCTTGGCGTGCTGGCCGCCCGTGAAATTGGGCATCCCGGGCCCTTAGGGGTTCAGACTTAAGCTAGCCAAATCCCCCAGAGCATCAAGCTCCCGCCCCGGACCCTCTTCATCATCACTAGGTTGCCCACGGGCACATGTGTGTGTACGTAGGTGAGTCCGCTTATGTGACATCGTCGTGTCCATTTCGTTGCTTGCAATCTAGGTCCTAGGTGGTGTCACATCACTCAGGACCAAAGATGGCCCTCGCTGGGTAGAGCGTGCTCTTCTCGAAGATCCGGGGCATAGTGGACGTCGCGTCATCGAAATCAAAGCTCAAGTGGATCTCCATCCACATCTGCAGAAGATAGAGGCTCCCCATGGTGCTACCACCCAGGCTCATCTGGGTGAGTCCACAATACATGTGAGCCAGCACCGCCCGGGAGAGAGAATGCCCCATCCATAAGAGAGTTAGTGGTCCCACATACTCTTGCCTTAACACATTCCCTGACGTAGGGAAGAGCAACGCCCTGCTCCCAAATATTCCCAATTCCACCTCATGCTGTTGAAGTGCTTCACCATGATGACCAGATGGATCAGATGCCACTGGTGCATGAATACCCTCATGGTGGGCGTGATCATCGCCAGTAAATCGTGGAGCCAGTCATAGCGATGGGCATGTCTTGCCCCATGGAAGGCAGGTATGGGCTGCTCCATACGAAATAAAAAAGAAATCTAAACCTTCCAAAAAATAATAAAATATTTTTTTTTATAATAGCCATACCTCGCCACGCTTCACCAGGCCACTTAGATGGCCGGGCACGTCAGTGAGAACACCCAGCTCGTGGTTGCCCGATGGAGTGGAAGAAGATGCCATGCTTGATTCCTCCATCAGAAACCCCCTTTCAGTTATAGGCTTTAGTCTGACAGCAGAGAAGGAGCACCTCAGCTAAGGGTTTTGAAGGCTGGAGTCCCATCTGGCTCGGACTCCCGCTGGGTTCGGGATAAGAGCAGGTGGGTGGCCAAGCCAATGGACACCCATCATGCCATGGGCGACCACAAGTTTGGCTGCCCAGATCATGGAGAAGGCCATCGGCGTGGCCGCCCCCCTCTCCTACTTATGAACAATGCACCCCTCTTGTCATGTATGGTTCATGGTTCATTAAATGCAGTGATCAATGTTCATTAGTATTATCATTTATGAACTTGACTAGCGTGTGTTAATGCAGCTGCAGGTCTCCATAGCTATGAGAGCAGAGGAAGATGGTGCTCCCCTATAACCATTGCATTATAGGTAGAATGCCAGAGGCTAATAGCTTCGGGCATATAAACACCAAGTTCTTCTCTAATAAAAACTGTGAAGAGTTTATACTCCTTAAGCTATTCGATGGCCGCCTGCTACCTAACACCGGATGACAGACTTCCCGAACTCTCGACTATGCTCAAGTACAATGTGGAGTGACAGATCTCCACCAGGTTCTAGACCACGTCTGTCACCAAACATAAGATGACAGACTTCTTGAACTCCAGATCGATCAACTCAGAGGCAGGCAAATAAACCCCCGACTTTGCATTATATAGGTTTTTTCCCTTTAAACCCAGCATGCATCATACAGGCCCTTGTGCGCGAAAACCGGTGGTGTCGCCCGCCGCGGGCTCAACCACCGGCTAATGAACTTTCATCGCTTCGCGATGGAAGGCCAACTTGTTGCTTGCCTTTGGGCGCTTCTGATCAGCGATGGAGATTGGCCTGCGGATACTTCCCCGAGCCCCGCGCCTGGAGATCGCGGGCTACCGCTGAAAAAGGCGCTGCCGCTATTGGAGAGATTTTGACTGCGAATGCTTTCCGGGCCCGGCTTGCGCCCGCCGGAATTGAGACTCGACGCTCCTTTCGTGCGCGATAGAATCTCGCTCTTGTGACTGAAACCACGCCCTCGCCCCGCGCCTTTCCCGCCCATTTTTCCGTGGGCACGCGCGAGATCGGGCCGGGCCGGCCGGTCTTTGTCATCGCCGAGGCCGGCGTAGCCCACTTCGGCCAGATGGACCTTGCCGGGCAACTGCTCGATCTTGCCATCAGCGCGAAGGCGGACGCGTTCAAGCTGCAGGTCTTCGACGTCGACCAGCTTTTCACGGCGCAGGCGGAGGCGTGGAAGGACCGGCTGCGGCCCCGGGTGCTGACGTTTGACGAACTCGCGCGCCTGCGCGACCGGTGCCGCGCGGCGGGCCTCGCCTTTTTGCTCACCACGCACGACTCGTCCAAAATTCCGTGGCTGGAAAAGCTCGACGTCGACGCGGTCAAGGTCGGCTCCGGCGAGCGGGACAACACGCCGTTTCTCGCCGAGCTCGCCGCGCTCCGGCGCCCGATGATTGTTTCCACCGGCATGCACGATGCCGGCGCCGTGCGGCGCACGATCGCCGCCTGCGCGCAGGCCGGCGCACCCGCGCTCGCGCTGCTGCATTGCGTGACGAGTTATCCGACGCCCGAGGACCAGCTCAACCTCGCCGCGATGGATGAGCTGCGCGGTCTTTTCCCGGGGCCGGTCGGCTACTCCGACCACACGGCCGACCACGCCGCCGTGCTTTACGCCGTCGCGCGCGGCGCGCAAATCATCGAGAAGCACATCACGATCCTGCGCGACGTGCCCAACGCCCAGGACTGGAAAGTTTCCGCCGGGCCGGAGGATTTCGCCGCGCTTGTCACCGCGATCCATCGCGTGACCACGATGCTGGGCAGCGGCAGGAAGGAACCGGCGCCGTGCGAATCCGCCGCGCTTTCCTGGGCGACGAAGTCGCTCGTCGCCGCGCGCACCATCGCGGCGGGACAAGTCATCACCGAGGCCGATCTCGTGGCGAAGCGCCCGGGCGACGGCATTCCACCGCACCGGCTGGCCGAGATCGCGGGCAGGAAGACAAAAGTGAAGCTGGAGCCGGACCAGGCACTGGCATGGGAGAATCTGGAGTGAAGGAACGACACATCTGTTTTTGGTCAGGCAAGCGCGGCGGTTTCGGCGCGCTCACGCCCACGCTGCACGAGCTCATCGCGACGCCGGGAATCAAGGTTTCCATCGTGGTCACCGACCAGCATCTCTGGGATAAATTCGGCAAGACGGAGAAGGAAGTGCGCGCCCAGTTTTCCGTCAACGCACTGGTCGACATGGAGCAGAAAGGCGACGCGAACGTGGACCGCGCGCGGGCCATCGGCGTCTGCCTGGCGAAGGGCGCGGACGTGCTGAAGGACCTGGCGCCGGACATCCTGCTCATCCTCGGGGACCGCGGAGAAGTCTTCGCCGCCGCCATCGCCGCGCACAACCTGCGCATCGCCATCGCCCACATCCAGGGCGGCGACATCTCCGGCACGCTGGACGAGCCCGTGCGGCACGCGATCACGAAGCTCGCGCACCTGCATTTCCCCTCGACCGAAGCCTCGGCCAAACGAATTCTCGGCATGGGCGAGGAGCCGTGGCGCGTGCACACGGTGGGCGACCCGCACATCGACCAGCTCTTCAAGCGCGTGAAGCCGACCGAGGCCGAGCTGCGCGAGAAGTACAAGATCGGCGACGAAAAATTCCTGCTCGTCCTGCAGCATTCCGACTCGACCGTGCCGCAGGACAGCGCGCGCCAGATGAACGAGACGCTCTCGGCCGTCGAGGCCTCGGGCCTGCGTGCGCTGCTGGTCTACCCGTGCTCGGACCAGGGCTTCCAGGGCATCATCGACGAGATCCAGAAGCGCCGGGACAACCCGAAGATCAGCATTCACCAGAACATCCCCGCGGCGGAATTCGCCGGGCTGCTTTCGTATGCGAGCGCCCTCGTGGGCAACTCGTCGGCCGGGTTGATCGAGGCGCCGTATTTCGCGCTGCCGGCGGTGAACATCGGCGACCGGCAGATCGGGCGCGAGCACACGTCGAACGTGCTCCATGCGCCGTACGACCGGGCCGCGATCTCGGCGGCGCTGCGGAAGGCAATTTCCGACACCGCGTTTCGCGACGGGCTGCGCCAGCTCACGCCGCCCTTCGGCGACGGCAAGACCTATGAGCGCATCGCGAAGATTTTGAGCGAGGTGCCGCTGGACGAGAAACTGCTCAACAAACGGATGACCTATTGAAGCCGCGCGCGGTTTACTACTCGATCCTCAAGTACGACGCGCGCAACCGGGCGCGGCTGGATGAATTGTTCGACGTGGCGGAGCTGGCCGATCCCTCGGCCCTGGCGCCGGAGTTGCTGGCCGAAACGGAGGTGCTCCTCGCGCCGCTCGGCTACAAGGTGACGCGCGAGATGATGGACCGCGGCGCGAAACTGCGCGTGATCGTTTCCAACACCACGGGAATTCCGCACATCGATGCGGATTACGCGAAGACGAAGGGCATCACCGTGGCCGCACTGCACGACGAGCAGGCGTTTCTCGACACCATCACGCCGACGGCGGAGCACACCATCGGGCTGCTCCTCGCGTGCTGGCGCCGGATTCCGGCGGCGCACCAATTCGTGCTGGAAGGAAAATGGGACCGCCGCCCGTGGGGCGCGCCGCGGATGCTTTCGCGCATGCGGCTGGGCATCGTGGGGCTTGGCCGGCTCGGGAAAAAGGTCGCGCGGATCGCGGAGGCGATGGGGATGAGCGTTCGCTTTGTCATTTTTGTTACTCTGATTGACATGACTGTTTCGCTGCCGCTTTTCGAGCATGTCTTCTGCTGCTATCGGTTCGGCGCGTGATAGGACTGGTCGACCGAAATGCAGAGATTCGGCCTGTTTCGGCCCCTAGTAGACCCGGTTGCGATCCTATGGTCGACCTTTGGCCCCGTGAATGTCCCGGGCACCCCGTGGGGATCGTGACCATATTTTTTGGTGTCTGATGATGCCATTTTATCTCGATTAGTGTGCCCATCAGTTTTGAGGGTCCGGGTGACCCCATGTGTTCTGGGCTTTTGTGTTTTCTCTAGATCGAGTCACCGTGTATCAGCACAAGTGCGGAGGGCCATTCCCGCACGATGTTGGCTTCTTCGGAAGGTGTTTTCCATGTGGGCCATGTGTGTCGCCCTTGGACTGTGAGTTCAGTCACCCAGCCTGAGGTTGGAGAGTTTCTTTAGCTTCCCTTTGGAAAAGGGATTAGGTTTGGCGGTCGTGCGCCGTCTCATAAATTATTTTATCGTGGTTTCTAACCTAGGGATAGGCCAGATTGACGACATGGAGTCGTCCTGTACAACGGCCTTAACCTGAGTCCTGTGACTCAAGGGTCATTGGATTTAGTAGGTTTAGTGGACTACCCAGAGTCCGGTGGCATCGTGCCACTCGTGTTCCGAGCTTGATATGACAAGCTTGTGGGTAGCCTGTCCGTATTCTGATCATTTTCGTCGAGAGTTGTCAGCTTAGTGGCCCCCCACTAGTCGTAGCTTACTGGGCACGCGTGTGCCGACCTACCTGGGAGTAGGTGGAGAGCTACACCCGAGAGTGAGACGATTTTTAGGTAGGTTTTTCATAGGGTCTCCCTCTGTAGCGGCTCGAGTCCGGGCTGGGAGGAAAACCAGCTAGAGGGCCTGACGTAGTGCAGTTAGTCAGTGTGTGCACACATGGTCGGGGACTTCAGACGCGTGCTGACGAGCACGGCCCCGACTAGACCCTTGTTCCGTGATTACTGGTACGGTATGTTAATGTCCGCCTGAGGCCTGTAGGGAGACACCTAAGGCTGTGGACTATGTCATCAGTAGATGCATCCGGCCTTGCTTCTAGTGGGCAGTACTCCTGGCACACGAAATGAGTTTCTTCGTGTTTCTTCAGGTGGTTTCTGAGTGTCCTTCCGACACTGAGGTCTAGGGTCTCTGGTAGGGTTACCAATGTTTCACCCATAGACCATGTAGGGTTCATGACGATAAGGTCGTGACCGCGTTCCTGGACCCTATGATCTTGGGCTGGGCCTTCATCTATGAGACGGGCCTCCACGACAGCGGTGTCGTGATGGTTTCCCTGGTGGCGTAGCCAGTGGTGGTGGTAGTCCGGTGGCCCCCGACTGTGAGATCGGGGCGTTGGTTTCCATTCCGGTAGGAGTAGTTGTAGAGCCGTGGTTTCACTGGCTACAGAGTTTAGGAATTCACGTACGGCCGTGCCTTCCATTCTATTTTTCTTGTTAGTGCTATTTTTTCTGTGCCACTATTATTTTACAGTTGGCGTTCCCCGGGACCTCTACTGAGCCAGTGATAGAAGGCTCACCCCCTACTTTTCAGGTGTAGTGGTTCCTCCTCGAGATTCGAAGGTGCAGCGCGGAGATTCATAGTTGCCAGCTCGCCGGGCCGATGTGGACGTCAAAAAATGATAATCATATGGAGAGCAAGTCAAAGATGAAAATGTCGAATAAACCTCGTACCTCACCTGATCAGGACGAGAACACGCATGATGGCCCGCTACCCGATAAGGAAGCCCCTCAAGTAGAAAGTTATGGCCATGACTCTCCAATTCGCTATGCCAAAGCCCAAATCGGGAGAAAACCCGGGAACTCAGACAAGGGTTCGGCATGTGCTGGAAATCACTTGAAGTCCTAAACTGGGGCTTGGAGGCTTCAAATCAAACACCTCGGAGGTGGTGCATTACAACTAAAGTTTCGCAGGAGCGCAAATGTTCATCTGAGTCACCATGAAGCTGGGACAAAATCTCTTGATGCTTGAAATGGCACGGACTAGCCTTAAACCGGCGTGCCCCTCCAAGAAGCCTTAAATTGGCACGCCCTATTCCCTTGGTGTCTATCCGGCGCGCTAGTTGTAGGTGGTCTAAATCGGCGCTCCCCCTGGCCGCGCTGGTTTAACCCAATATCATCACCCCCACGCCATTGAACCAAGGCTGCCATCCCGTCCGAGCTCTGATACTCTGTTCTCCTATCAGCTTCCAGCACAGACTCAAAGGGGCATAGCATTCAATGCTACCAAGCCGTGCCTCTATCTCTATTCGACAGCACAGTGGCATCAGCGGTGGAGGCATGCATCCATGGTGGGGAAGCAACAAAAGATATCCCGGCAAACCCACAAACATCCCATCCTCAGACGAATGACAAGGTACGGCACCAATTACCGGATGCCAGCATAACATGTCAACCCCGTTTGTCTAGCAGACAAATGAAGTGGCAGGAGTTCCATTCGTTCGGGAATGAAAGGGCAACCCATTCTATATATATTCTACCATGTTCGAGAGAGCAGGAGCTGGCGATTAAAAGAAAAAGAAGAAGAGAAGAGGCACGGGCCATTGAGGGAAAGAGAGGCTTGGTGAAGAAGAAGAGAGGCCATCCGAAGGAGAAAGCCCGCTGGTTGATGCCTGTGAGGTGAAGAAAAGAGTGAAAGAGTGAAAGAGAGGAGAGTCCAGTGAGAGGGGAGTCAGAGGGGAAGAGCTTGTGTTCTGTCCCCCCCTCCCCGTCCATGTATCTCTTTTCTTTTTTCCCCCTGCAATGTATTTCTCATCTTTTGGGATGAAATCACTTGTGTTTGAGCCATTTTCTCCCTTTTGTGGATGAATAAATAGAACGTCCTTTGGCAAACATGATTTTCTTGTCTAGCTTCTTCCTTTCCTCTTTCCTCTTCCACTCATCCAGGCTCTTTGAAGCTTACTTTTCCATAGCGTGGCTTTCAGAGGAACCCACAGAAGGATGAACATTCCTCTTTTTCTCTGCTCACTCTCTTTCTCTTTCTCTGCTCACTCTCCCTTTCTTTTTCTTATGGAGCTCGCGCTATCACTACTGTGTCTCTCTCTCTCTCTCTCTGTTACTCCTATCTTTTCTGCTATCGCTGCCACCCTTCTATTTTTCTATCATCTGAACTGCCTCTTGCTCTGACCTTCGCCCTCTATTTATCATTGCAAATAAAGGTCTCGAGGCCCCCACTTGATTCTGTCTGGGCGCGTGGAAGAAACATTCCCGCCCAAAGTTTCTTCTGAAACGTGTCCATCAAGAGTCCACGTGTCAAGTAGAGGTGAGATGCTTTCCACGTGGCAGATCCTTTCTACTGGACAATTCACTTTGGATCACGTGCCAATCATATGCTCCCTAGAATCACGTGCCACATGCTTTTCCTTCTAGAGATCATGTGTCAGTGATTTATTAACAACAGGCTCGAATTCCCTTATCAGATTTGGTTTTAAGCTTAAGGGATTCAAAGTTGAATTATCTGAAGCATCGACCTTACTGGCAATAGTAAATCAGCTACATTGACCTTTGACTTAGTGCATCTAGGCACTATTTTGATGCTCTGACCTTCTAGCTTAAGACAATGCTTCAGTGTGCTATTGTACTGCTTTATCCTTCTTTTGTTGCTACTGCTTTGTTGAACTACTATGAACCTGGCTATTTGAGCCCTTGAGTTTCTCTTGATAACTCTTGATGAGTTAATTGGAGAAGTCATCACTTGCTGAGCTAACTATCTTCTAAATCCAAGCATAGTGTGTCGCATGTATTGACTCAATGAGCTATGAGGTTGATGCAATTAGATAGTGCTCATTCAGACATTTCACCAACCACTTCTTCTACTTCAATGGATTTGACTCAACTGGCCAAGGGCCACTGAAGATAGCTTTTCTTATGCCTTCTCATGTTAATCCAGCTTGAAAGATTGCATCTAATTTCATTTAGCTTGATTAGAGAGTTCTTGTGTGCAACTGTGGACTGAATGTCACTGGGGTCAATTGATTTCTTCTGTTGCATCGACCTTATGCATGTGCAGATGTAGTGTGCATCAACCTGACTTCAGAATGCATCGACCATAGTCGATCTGCAACATCCAGTTCCCACTTATTGCATCGACCTCTCTCTTGAGTGCTTAGACCTTGCTAGTTGGAACTTTGTTCTTCTGCCTCGACCTGCCTCTTTAGTGCACTGACCTCCTCACATATGTAGCACTTGAATGTCTTGATGCATTGACCTGTTGGCCATGAAGTATTAAGGTGCATCGACCTGATAGGCATACACACTTCAGCTGCATCGACCTTGTAGGTGCAACATCTTTAGCTGCATCGACCTTAGTGATATTAGCCAACACTACTGCACCGACCTTATGCAAGTGTAGATACAAGATGCATCAACCTCATGTCACCAAGGTTTTCTCAGCTGCATCGACCTTATAGGTATAACACCTCCATTGCACCGACCTGACTTGTTTGAATACCAATGTATGCCGACCTGATTTCCTTAGAAGTAGTCACTGCACTGACCTTACTGCTTTAACTGTGGCCCTTGCACTAACCTTTTCAGCAAGAGATTCTTCAAGTGCATCGACCTGATAACATGAAGACTTTAGCTGCATCGATCTGATTAAGCTTAAACTGCAAAGTGCATTGACCTGCCTTTCTCTCCTTCCAGTGGGAGTCGACTTCTAGAGTCGACACCTTTTGAACCTAGTTTTGTCTACAAATCTGATTTCTATTCTTTTCAGCATACTGCATTCAACCATTGACTTCTACACATAATGCAATTATGATAGAGATAATAAATGCAAGCAATAATATTTCAATGCAGCACCAACATATATGGCATCATCATGCAGATTCAAGATGAGTCATAGTATTTGACATCATCAAAACTGTAGGGATACAATAGTGAAAACCTGTAAGGGCACACCAGAAAGAGCAAAATGGGGCCAGCTCTGGTGAAAACTCGAAGGGCGGTGGAGCTGGTAAAGAGAAAAAGAAAAACCTCTCTTCCACGTTGGGAACAGCCAACCAGCTCACCCTAAATCCCTGACCAGTCCACCACAATAGTGGGTCAGTATACCTTCTACTGGCCCCCATGCCATGATGGTCGGCCCACACCCTATCCTTGACCAATGCACCATCACGGTTGGTCATCTCCCAGCATCTAGGTCAATACACCACTACGATCTACCTACCTATTTTCTCCCAATCTCACACCACCCCCGTTGGCCGCTACCCCGCCTGACCCATATGCCGTCACGGCCGGTAAAGCATGCACTTTGGTCATCCCCCTTCACAGTCGACCTACACCTACCCTTAACCAATACACCTCCACAGTTAATCAAACACCTGATCTCTGGCCAAAACACCACAATGGTTGGCCTACACAGCACCCAGCTCCTGACCAATACACCTTCTCGGTCGGTTCAATGTCTAACCTTTGGCCAATATGCCTCTTTGGTTGGCCTACATTCACTCTTCGCCTATCGCCACCACAACTAAGAACCTCAGCCTTTGCATCACCAAAGTCGATCCACTCAAGCTTCAGTTCAAGCTCTAGCAGCAAGCTACACAGATCAGCCACCCCGAAGGTCTACGTGAAGCTCCAGATTGCTCGACAATTAGCGACTCCAACATCAGTACAATGGATCAACGGTAATGATCCTGCCAATAATGTCCTTCAACAGCAGTAAGCTCATGACACCCAGTGCCAGTCACCGAATAGCCAAGAGGCTCCTAAGTAACCAAAAAAATAAACAACAAAAGAATGGGGTTAAAAATAGAGATATCTCGGTGGATTAAGTCATCGTCTTTTTCAAGGAGGAAGTTGGGGGCAAAAAGGCCAGCAACCCGGTTGAGGTGAAAACTTGCAAGAGCACCTCAGGCAAAATTGGGTAACCACTCGATGTGAAAACCCGTAAGGGCGTATCGAAAAAAGTAAAAGGGGGCCAACTCTGGCGAAAACCTGAAAGGGCGGTGGCCGTTTACCGAGCAAGGGGCCAAGCTAGAACAGAAGGACTAACTTGTTCATTTGAGCAATGTGTGCAAGATTGAAAAGTAAGAAAGAAGTAGAGAACAAGAAACTGAACATTCTTTTTGTCCTTCTAAAAACTTTCTATAAATTGAAAGGTGGATACATTAAGTCTCAGCCTCTCTCTCAGCATTACTCCCTCACCACTTTCCAGTCGAGGATCCCTGGAGGGTATCATCAAACCTTACGAGGTGGTACTCCTACCCCACTGCATTCCTCTCTCAGTCTCCACACTTTGCCGTCGCCTTATAGGGGCAACAAAGAAACTGCTGACACGGAAGCCGCGCTGTCGTGCTCTTCGATAGCGCTCCTCACCATCCCTCAGCCATTGTTCGACCATGCTGTGGCTAGTTCAGAGCTCCAGTAATTGGGTCTCTAAGGCCCTCTTCTCCTCTCTCTCTTTCTCTTTCTCTCTCTCTCTCTTTCTCTCTCTTTCTCTCTCTCTGTCTTCCCTCTCTAGCTAAAGGGTGATCCTCAGCTCCATGGCATCCTGAGAGAGGTCCTCGTCTGAATGGCGCCGCAATTCCTCCTCTAGCTCTGCTATGCTGGCCTCCCCTTGTGCAACATGAGCAAGTGTCTCATGCATCTCTCCTGTCTGCCACACCCACCATTGTCAAAAATGTGACGTAACATGAACAATGGGGTTCGAATGGTGAAACATTCACTTGTGCAGAAAGCATCCCCTCTACCTTTGCGGCACGCTGCATGGCACGAGCAAGTTGCTCATGGAGCAAATCGATTGCTGAGGCAGGGATGCACAAATTAGAGGAGGCACCATCTGCCCCCACTGTTGATGAGGTTGCATCAAGCTGGGTGCGCTATAACAACGTGAAGTGGTAATTAGTGGCTGAACACCAGGAATATAGGGTCATAATTAGGAGCAGCCATTACATACACACTCACCGAAGAATGAAAAGTTGCACGGGTGTCGCCCAATTGCTACTCTGTGTCTGCCAAGTGAGCTCGCAAGTTCGCTATCATGGTATGATGGGCATCCTGCAGCCATGTCATAGGAGTTAGCATTACCAATACCAAAAAAAAAAAAACATTCACCTCCACAAGCCCCCTAGGCTGGAGTTGCTGTGCATATGTCACCTTATACTGGCGCAGGTACTCCTCACTGTCCTGCGCACGTGACTCCACGAGCGTCCCACCCTGCTGTCAATCTTCATACTATTTGGGGAAGTGCACCCACCAGTCAACATAGGCTGCTCTCCCGTGTGTCTTCCTCCCAATGTGAGGTGGCACGGTCACATCCATCCATTCATGTCAAGCCCTAAGATCCTCATGGCCAATCGTAGCCGAAGCGGCTCGATTTTATTCAGGTAGTGGACCCAAAGGTCCTGTCTAAACCGAGCATGGCTTGTTATAACCCACGACTGGTCGGCATCGACCATGCCCAAATAAGGTCTCCAAATCACCTACGTTCGCATGCATATATCTTCTTAGTCATTCAAAAAAAGAGAAAAAAAGAAAGAAAAGAAAAAAATCCTACCATCACTGTAGGAAACTCTTACAGCTCGCGCCTTAACACCATCAGCTGGTAGGATAGAGGGGTTGCGCTCATGATGGTCTGCCACTGCCGAGCCAGTGGCGCCACCGCAAGATGCCATTGTCAAGCCCTCCCCATTTGGATATAGTAATAGCTCCATAGCTACGCCATCACATGTCATCAGCATTTCATGGAATAGATTAGTTGCATGAAACATTTAAAAAGAAAAAAGAAAAAACCCTACCTAGAGAAAAGGTGTAAAGCCACTCACAGTCACCTCTCGATCCGTCCCTTGGGAAAGACCTGCAAAGAAATGCGACAATATGGCGGCTCTCCAGGCATATTGCTCTACTCTCTCTAGGTCTACTAGGAGCTTTAGGAAGCGGCAATGAATGTCGTCTCCCTTGGAACCCAGTAGCAACCTCCTCAGCAAGAAGAGGAGGAACCTCCTCAAATCCATATTCAACCTCTCCTAGTTGCTCGCATCCACGTGGTATACAACACGGGATCCTCTTTTAGTCCTCTCCATGAATTCTTCCAAGGACTCGTCACCTTGCAGACGAGTGTCAGTAAGCCCTAATGCCTCCATGATAGACGCCCTAGCTACTGACCTGTTCTTTCGATCATCTAAATTCGACCCCAGTAGCTTCTGAGCCCCCTCTCGATAATCGGGGTAGGTGACCTCAGTCACCGCCTCATCATCCACTCTTAGTCCAGTGATGCGGACCACATCCTCCAAACAGGGTACCATATGTCCCCAGGACATCAAGAAGGCCCGACTCACTGGGTCCCATTTTTCATGCAGTGCTTGGATAAGGGCGAGGTCGATCTTAATTGGTTCAGTCCGCAAGAAGGCATTGCACCCCATCACATCTAGCTGAGCTTTCTGGAAGTCCGGAAGACCCTGATATGCGGCCACCACTAATTCCCATGAAATGTGTGACCTCATCATACTCTGTGCATATACAAGAAATGGGAAAGGGGTGCATTGTAAAAAAAAAAGAAACGAAAGGATTCATTTATGAGCTGCGATTAGGACCTCTCACTAAGGTGCCCTTCAATATCACAGAGCCTCCTGGAATCACTACTGGATCTACCACTCTTCGAGGAGTGGGAAGACTCACCCTCCATCCTGAAACTAGACTCGTCCTCCATCCTGAAGATTGGGAAACCCTCACTCCTTCCCCTTCTTAGAGACGTTCACTTTTCAAGTTAACTTCTACTACTCCGGGTCTTCAAGTGGAGCAAAAAGAGAAGTATTTATAGGATTGGAAGAGGTCTGATCTGAAACTGCCACCATTATCTCTAGCAATGGCCCTCGTAATGGGGCACCCTCCTTGCACTCTCATGTGTCACTTCGCCGCTTGTTTGGAGTAAATGATTTGGTGGCGTGACTTGTTGACTTGCCCCCTACATAGTCTAATGATTTCTTGTGCTCATTGTCATGTTGTAAATAATTTTGGCAGTCCTTTTATTGCAGTTGCACTGACCTGTGTAGAACACAGGTAGACTTTAGAGAAAATAAAGCATGAATATGCTCTGACTTGTGATGCACACAGGTAGACTTATTGTGCTAAACCATGAGACAATACACAAGCATTGACTTGACCATGCAATTTTGTGCATGTGCACCGAGTTGAGTAGATAGAAGTCTATGCATGTGCTCCGACTCTAAATGTAGTTGTGAAAATGTGCACAGACCTTAATATGCTGACTAACAAAATGTGCTCAGACTATGCCTGGAATGCTCTGACCTAATGCCTTCATGTCCACTAGCAATAGAAAAAATGCCTCAACCTTAGTAATGCAAGATACAAAAGTGCACAGACCTCAGAAGACAAGATCCACAATGTGCTTCAACCTTAAAATGCTATATGCAAATGTGCATAGACTTGAAGCAAGCATGAACTTCTATATGCATGGACCTTTACAATGCATGTAAAGAAATGTGCATCAACCTTAGTAATACTATGACACAATGTGCATCGACCTTAGTATGACTAAGGTGAGATGTGCATTGACCTTAGTCTAACTAAGGTAGAATGTGCATCGACCTTTATATGTACTAAGGAAAACATGTGTCGACCTTTATATGCACTAAGGAAAACATGTGTCGACCTTTATAAGCACTACAGTAAACATGCATCAACTTTCAAAAGGCTAGCGACAGACGTGCATCAACCTTTATTACTACATGCAAAAACATGCGTTGACCTTTGTTAAACCATGTGAAAATATGCATTGGCCTTTGACACTTAAGACCAAAACATGCACGGACTTGATGAGAAGATCGAAGGAATGTGCGTTGACCTTAGTTGTTTTAAACCTGAATATGCATCGACCTTTGTGACTAAGTGCTTATATGTTAGTCGACCATTGTTTTAACACTTAGACAAAATTCTGGCTTATTCATTATAAAGGTAATTATGCATTTCAATTTCAACATGATTCGTAGCTTGTCATTATCAAAATCAGGGTTCCAACAATCTCCCCCTTTTTGATGATGACAACTAAGAGTCATGTATGTTTGCACAAAGATAAAATTACACACATTCATTCCTTTAAACACTCAATCAAGTCTTAGCACACATTTTCAATGATAGGCATATTTTTCATTTTATTCATGTATGACTTACATGCATGGTAGGAACATTTAAAACAAAAATGCAATGCTAGATGTAATACTGACATTTCTGTGTACACTAAGAAAAAGAAACTTGTGTTTGAGTGAAAATCACTACACATAAGTGACATGGACACAGAAATTCAGAAACATGTATTTCTCATTCGTATCAGGCAGAAATACAGTCATCAATTTTCTTCCTTACAGATACATCCCCAGAAAATTCTCTCCGCCATACAGACATCTCAAAAAAAATACACCATATAGAATTTGCAGAGTACCACTCTCCAACATAACATGATACCCACTCTGCATCATAACATGATACCCACTCTCCCCCATTGTCATTATCAAAAAGATGTAGGGGTGAGGACTTTAGACATCAGTAGGGCATGATCTACTGGAGCTGGCGCCTCTTGTTCTGACCCTTCTGACAGGGGGTCTACTGGAACTACCCCTTAATGGTACTGCCGTGGGAAATGAGGAAGGAATTCTGTCTACCATAGTGCCTAGAGCTGCAAACCTAGTAATAATCTTTCCATCATTTTTGCTGAACTTGGGCTTGTAACTTCTTGACACTGGTAGTCAAATTCACAAACCACTGTTGGAGCATGGTGCACATGTTCTCTACTTGAGAAGTCTGTGGGTGGTGGATCTCAGCCATAGCAGTAGATGCACTTGTGGCTTGAGTTGTAACCACATCTCTGAAGCTGCCTACCATATTTTGAACTTGTTCTTGAACAATATCCAATTTGCCACAAATGTTTCCAAGTTGACTTATGGTTCCCTGGACTTCATAAGAAAATGTGTTGATCTATTGGGAGATGGCTTGCTGTTCTTGTTGAATTGCAGTCAGCTGTGCTTTAATGGCTTGCTGTTCCCTTTGAATGTCAAAGGCATGTACCAGCATTTGTGTAGTCTTTGCATAACTTTTTGCTTGGGCCTATCTCATATTACTCATGACGGTTCCAGCTTGGTCACAAACATGTAAGAGAGAGTTTAAAAAATCATTGAGTCTCTCATGTGATCTATATTTGTCTCTGACAAATTTCTCTCACTGGCTGTTAACAGTCTGCTCTACATGCATCATCCTGTTGTCTAGTCTTTCTATAGTAGTATGTAAATGCATAAACTGTGCACATTATCCTGAACTGATCTAAAAGTAAACGTACCAGTGATGGATGTACATTTGTAGCATATTGTGTTGAGCTTGGTCTAGCTAAAGTAGAAGCTTGAAACTCAAGTGGGATGTGAGGTTCCTCAGGGGATAGAGGTGGCTGAATGTCACATACCATCATTTGGTAACTTGCAGGACCAAGCTGCTGTTGTTCTGGAACTTCAACCTTAGCTTCTTGTGGCTGTTCCACCCTCTACTACTCAGGTTGCTCCTCAAATAATTGCTGTTGCTATTGTTCCATTTGGTCAATGAGCTGGTCTATATGCTGATCAATCTGTTGCATGACTTGCTCATCTAGAAGGTGTTGTTCTTTCAATTCATGAAGTTGCTATTCCAATTCTACTTCTCTTGGTTGCTGCTCTTCATGAACTTCCTCTTCGTCAACTTCCATTTCCTCTCTTTTAACTTCCTGTTCTACCCCTTGCATTGCCAAAATCTCATCATGTGCTTCTTCACCAACTTCTTGTTCAGCAATTACTCCCATTTCCTATTCAACAGCTTGAGGCTGATCCTCCCCCTGAATTTATGCATCTGAATGACTTTGATCAATTTCTTCTAAAACTGGTTGCTACTCTGGCTCAGAATGTTCTTCAACTTGCTGGTCTTCTTTTTCTAGTTGCTACTCTTCTTCAACTGTAGGTTTTTCTGCCCCTTGCAATTCAGATTTAATAAGAAACACAGAGATGGACCTCATATCTTTTCAAATTTAATCACAAGGAATGGATAGCACCAGTGATATAGGCCCATAGGTATTTCCTTGGGCTGCAGGTTGAAGACAGTGAGTAGAAAACCGAGTCAACCTGTTCAGTTCTCTGGGTTTCCTTCCATCTCAACAAGCCAATACTTGTTCACCCAAGAAACCTTGAAGAAATTGGAGACGGTGAAATTAATTTCTGAGAATTATGAACTTGGAGGAGGAACAGAACCAATCATGAGGAATAGTGTTACTTTCCCAGTTCCTCAGAAGTCTTGTGCCATAGGCATCCAAAACATGGTAGTTTTTGGTTGATGTCAATGCCATCTGGGGAAGCAACATTGACCCATGAGCAGTATTGATGGAGCAAGACCGGTTACATCAAGTGGGTTTTACTCATGCACTGTGCAATGATGACGGCATAGTGGAAGATGATCGGCTGGTATAGTAGTTATTTCATTATGCATAGTCCCTTTTATTTTGCATTTTCCAGTTTATCCTGGTTTGGTTAGTCCCCATATGTTTCATTTGTGATGGGTTTGCATTTAGAGTGGTCATGGCTGTTAATGGCCTAATGGGCCCTTCGGTAGTCTCTAATAGGATTTACAAGGGTAAAATTGTCCGGTGTCAAATGCAAAGCTCCCTATATAAAAGAGTCTCCTTTTGCACTTGAGGAGAAGATGAAAAGAATGGAATAGAAATTGGAGTTTTCCTGTTGTGTGAAAAACCTAACTCGGCTCTGTGAGAGAGTGCCCGAGAGGGGAGGAGTGAGAGACCCCAGCTGCTGCATTTCTGTAACGGCCAGAAGCAAGCACCCCCCGCCACATGATTCCCCAGTTGCTGTCCTCAGGATCCACAGCCACAGTGTCGCTGCAGCTGGACTACAAATGCCTCAAACGTCCAAACCATCAGCGAGATCAGGCATCTGGGTGCCCCTCCGTGCGTCTTCCCCCTCACTCCCTCACAGACAGTGCCGGCAGTCCCATCGCCATTTCTCTCCGATTTTCAATAATGACCCAGGCCTACCTCTTTTTCTATTTTATTCGTGACCTTCCAACCCGTGACGCACTTCCACCCTGAGCATTAAATGCTCTGCCTTTTCCCTCATCACCACCCTCCCCTTCACACCTCATTTCCTTTTCTTTAATCACCCATGATGAAAGACATTTAATGTCTTCTTCTCTCCCCATTTCTTTATGCCCAAGAGAAGTTTTAACCTGTTAACAAATAAAAACATGATGTCCTTTCATGACGACAATAATGCTGGCAGTTTTCGCTCCCTCATTTGCTTACCTCTCCTACTATCTTTAGACCTCATCTCTTAGTTTATTATTCTCCTCCCCACCCACAGAATCATAACCCAGCCCCTTCATGCCATCCTATTTTGTTCTCTCCATTCAACCCCTAGAGGCATTTAATGCCCACTTCCTCCATTATCCTTCTTTATTGGAACCCACACGCCAACTCACTGCAACCGCAGCAAGAAGCCGCCATCTCCTACATGGCAACCCACAGACCAGTTCACACAGAGCGACCGGCCTGTCCCCAACACCTTGGCCCACAATCAGCACCAGTCCAACTTGATCTCTGGTGGGCACAAAGTCACAATCTGCTCGCTCGGCCCGTTTCTGTTAGTCTCATCGTTCCAACGCCCCCACTTGTGGTTTGCCTCAGCGGAGCTGAAGCTGGCATCATTGTCCCTCATCAAGTATATTGTGGATGAGCTACTCAAATTCCCATTGCCACTCTGAAAATCCTCAAAGCCCTCATCTATACCTCATGAACCATTGTTTTTTTAAAACGTGGATGTTACACCTCATGAACCATCGTTGGTGTTGAAGATAGGTCCCTACCCATCAACTCCTGAGGAAGAAGCTTCTTTGATGGTCATTCTGTCAACAGAGACTCAGAGAGTACTGCTACAGAGGGAGCAAGCATTGAGATTCTGGCATACTATGCAGTTCAAGGGGTGTGTCACCAGACTGCTTCCCTTTTCCCAGGGTTCATGGCTGCCAAAAGAGAATGAAAGATCTCAGCTATGTTGCGTCAAGAGATAGGATGGATCTCATCAGCAAGTTTGTCACACTTTAGGTCTATTTGTGGACTTTTCGAATCACCTCGCTTCCTGGCCATTTCTTCTCTTTGGATCTTCAGTCACAGTGAATGTGATCCAATGCCAGGTATGCCTGTAAGGAGTTTCATATACGCATTTCAGTGCTCAGGAACCAAGACCCCCTTGCCGACTAACTAAGGCATCCGATGCTGTGAGCAGAGCTCTGCATCCTAGGCATCCAGAAGATGCAAAGACATTCCCTTACAGGTCTCATCCCAGTGGCAGCCTCTTCCATGTCTTCACCATTCTGATAGGAAGGTTTGAGATGTTAATAAGCAGCCTCCCCAGCTGCAAATGTCTCCAGCCGTGAACTGGTCTACAGAACAGATATTATCAATTACCTCTCTGATGCTGACCTGATTAAGTATTGGAGCACTTTGCAAGGATGGCAGTACCGGTTTCGGTATCGGTTTCGGCCAGAACCGAACCCGAAACGTACCGGTTTCGGTTTCGGCCGAAACCGGTTCATAACAGTCAGAAAAGGCAAAAACTGTAGTGAGCAGGTCCGGTTTCAGCTGAAACCGGACGGTTTTGGTCGGTTTCGGTCCAAAACCGGATGGTTTCGGTCCGAAACCATTAAAAAATCTTTTTTTTTGTATCGGACCTGCTACAGTGAGTAGGTCCGTTTCGGTTTCAGTATAGTCCGAAACCGATACATTTCGGCCGAAACATATCGGTTTCGGCTGATACTGCCATCCATGACGTATCGGTTTCGGCCGATATTGCCATCCATGGCACTTTGGGGCTTCCTATTTAAGGCAAAGAAGGCCAGCTCCACAAGCTATGGAACTTCACTCACTCACCTCGGCTGGTTCCAACTATATCAAAAAGAAACTCAATGAGTCATGTAAAGGGCGGTTGATTCTTTATGAACTTGACGCCTAAGCGCCGCTTAGGCAGGCGCCTAAGCGCTTAGGTACTCGAGGACCCCAAGCTCGCCTTGGTCGCCTTGTCGCCTTGACAACTATGGGATGTACTTTCAAAGGTAACCTTAAGGAAGAAGGATGTTTGAACATTCTCCAAAGAAATTTAATCATGAACTTGCCTCTATCTAGGACATGACTTTTTCCCTCACGAAGAAGGCACATATACTGTCCCATTATATCAGAGGGAAATGTCTGCCATTATGTGTATGGTGTTTATCCATTGATAACATTAAAAAGTGTTTCCTTAGACGGTATAAAAGGTTTGTGCAACTCTTGGAGTTCAAAATTTTCAATAAACATGATGGAAATGCCATCACTAGCGAGTTCAGATCCAACAAAGTACATTACATATAACTGGAATGTATATCAGGAATAAACAATGTTATCATATCTTGTAGCTTTGAGAGAAAGAGGGGGCACAAACTTCTGGTATATTTCAACAGTGTGTCAATAGAAATGTAACAAAGAAGCATTTGAAATACAAAATAGTTTAAGTTTCAGTTCAGATGTCATCTGAAAGGACTGGGGAAAAAAGGTATTCAGTAAGCAATTCGATGCAAACTTACCTCTATTTTATTGTCTAACATTGTATCCTCCCATATATCCATCTGAGCCTTTGGTTGTGACATCTGAAGCTGCATTGCCAAGCCCATATCCAGAAGGGCCGGAGCCAACAAGTTCCAAGGGTGAAGAACGCCAAGTTGGATCACCATAAATTGAACTACCACTATATAAGTCTGCATATGCTCCCTCATATCCACTAAAGGATGTATTGGCACCAGTACCAGTGCTGTTACGCCTCACATAGCTGCTGCCTCCTAGCCCAAAGCCATTTTCACCACTTGAATCACCGAGACTCATGCTAACATGACCTGGACTGGTCCTTCCACCCTGAGCTGAAACAGGGGAGTTGGAAACACCCCAGTTTACAGCACTACTGCCGAAGCCACCAAGACTCACACTTCCAGAGCCAAGGAAAGTGCTATCACTTGCAGTGCTGGTACCATAATTTAGTCCCCCATTACCCCACATGTTACGAGTTGTAGAGCTTAAAACTGACGCAGCAGCATTGCTGCCACCATAGTCAATGGGACTAGAGAATTTACTAGAATTTCCACTGAAAAAGGGGTTCATCCCCCTCCCATAGCCAAGGCTGCTATTCTCATTTGCGTTTCCACCATAGCTTGGGTTCAATCCTGGTTCAAAATTCATACTCATTCCATAACCAGCAGGACTAAATGGTGGGAATCTGCCGCGCCCACTGGCAATTGGTCCAAATCTTGCATCCATCCTCATTCCATAGCCACTCACTGAGCTTGGATTGTAACCTTGAGCATAACCATTAAGAAAGCTATTTATCCTACTTAGACTGTAACCATATCCGCCTATTGGAGACCTCATTGTGGGTCCAGGAGACAACTCCTTGGGAACCGCTCTTTTGACCTCAACCATCTTACCATTGAGCTCATGAAAGGTCTTCACCAAAACCTTGTCCACTGCATCCTCTGAGTCATAAGTGATAAAGCCAAATCCTCTTGGCCTCTGGGTGTTGTGGTCGTACATCACAACTACATCTGTGATTGTTCCAAACCGCTCGAAGTACTTTCTGAAGTCCGTCTCTGTCACTGTGGATGCAAGACCTCCCACGAAGATCTTTTTGGTGCGTGCAGGGCCAGGAGATCCGTGGACAGGGCTGTTGTTTCTACTAAGGATGTGCTGATCTTGTCGAGGGACCGCTTTCTTTGCTTCCACCTGCAAATTAATCAACCCAACTCTAGAATTCACAAACATATATGTATTGGAATCATCATTATTTAGGAATTATCAAGACAACATGTTCAAATCATCAAGCAAGAATTATGGTTCGTCATGTAAAATGCACCCACCAATTTGGTCCTCTTCTTTCAAGCAACTTCAATTGAGCATCTGAAATTAGAAACTTGGAAAGTAACTGAACTGCCGCTTACCATTCGGCCATCAATCGTGTGCTTTTCCAAGACAACACGCTCGGCAACAGCAGGGTCTGCAAACACAACAAAGCCAAATCCACGAGCTCGGCCCGTCGTGCGGTCCTTCATGATTACAGCCTCCAACACTTCCCCATAATTGCTGAAATACTCCTTGAGGCGCTCCTCATTGGTGTCCCAGGAGATTCCCCCGATGAAGAGCTTCCCTAGATCCGATTCCATGGTAGTCCTCGCGTCCCCAGAATACAGATTCTTCACCTGGGATCCAATCCACACAAGAAAAACGAAACGTCAAACAGAATTCTAATCCGCATTACGTGAATTTCAGAAAGCCAGAAAAAACACCACCCAATTTGATGCAAAAGCCAAGCAGCATCAGATCCAATCTATACCAGATATTTTAAAGCATCCAAAAACATACAGAAAGGATAAACAGCCAATAGATCCATTGAAAGCCGCAGCTATACAAGATGATAGAAACGCAATCCCGCGATTGATCGGAGGATAACAAACAAGTTTTGCTTTTCCTTCTCTAGCTCAACTGAAATCGAGGATACCTCAACGGATCGACCAAAACCGCAACAAGCATCCATGACCCTATCCGAATTTCCTATAAACGAACAGATTGAAGAGAACCCGGAAAAAGGAGGGCAGACCATAATCCGGAAAAGGCGTCGAGAGAAGGGGGGGGCAACGGTGGAGGGGGTGCCCTCACCGATCTGAGATGCTCCACCCGGTGAAGAGCGCGGGCACTGCCGAAGCCGGGATGGAGGCGGAGCAATCCGATAGTCTCAAGATCTGGGCAGAGGCATCGCGAGCAGAAGGATGACGAAGGAGGGCCTCCTCATCTCCCCCCTCCCCCACCCCCTGAGAAGCCCCCCACTCCCTACCTCCATGGCTTCCTCCCTCTAATCTGGTTTCCCCCAACTTCAGATTCTCGGCCTCCCTTCTCCCTCAATTTGGTATTTGATACAATTTCTGTCTGGTGACAGACAGATAGCTGTCCTATAGAGACCGCTACCTCCATATAGCGGTTCTCGACAAACTACGATCTAGTTACAGTAACCAGATTAACCCTATTTATTTCCTATTATATATAGTTATCTATATTGTGTTTTGTTTCATTTTGCTATCTTTATGGCGTTGCAATATAATGTTTGGGAAAGAGTTATGATTCATGTCACGCCATGTTCTAAAAGAGTTGTTTTTAACATATGTTACTTTTCTAAATCAACCCCTATAATTTTGTACTTAAGAGATTTTCTTTTGAACTTTCTAAACATTGATCGCTATTTTAATATGATTCACTCTCATCTCCCATCTTTCTCCATTACTTGTTCATAGCACGTACTCCGATACGTTGTTATTAGGCACTGTACTTGATAGGAAAACCTTATTGGACATTGAATGACTCTCCATCGGATATTCCTTCTGTCGGACTAGGAATTCATGTTTCAAGACCTCTGTAAGTCTTCGTGAGCCTGGGATTCTCACTAGAACATTGAGCTGGTTGTACCCTAAAAACCAAAGTCTAGAAGAGCACTTCACGTTTTCTGTGTTCTGTCCTGATCGTGGCCCTCGATCAACTGCTACCTATAGATAGCGACTGGCCAATAATCGCATTTTGCCACCATGTTGACTGTGTTTCAGTCGACATATTTCTGGTTGAGTCGACCCGTTCTTCCCCTGAGTCGACGCACTTTCTGATAGCGGACTTCCTTCGACCGCTATCGCAAGATAGTGGTCATAATTCAACCGCGCTCTGTCAACTTTGTCTAACTCAAGGACTGATCTAAGGGTTGATCATGTTCTATTTCCTAGATGGTCTTCTGACTGTCTAACGCCAAAACTTTGTTCATCAAGCCACTAATGAACTAAGGAAACTAAGGAAGATGCCGTTATGCTGTCGAAATACTTCTGTAGTACAACATCCTTTTTAATTCATTCTTGACCTCCTTTTCAAAGGATTTGGTGCATTCTTACCTTGTTTACTATCGCCTCAAAGGCAAGTATTGAACTTTATTTTCTTGGCCTAATTTATTGTTATTCTCATGGAAGTAGCTTGATTTATAACTTGAAGATGTAAGGGCAAGCACATAAGGTGTCCAAGGGCTCCAGTCTAGCCCCCTCGGTAGATGGCCGAAAACATACTATAAATCATAGGGTATGATTATTACTGGCATCGCAATGTGATGGGAGTACTTTTTTTATAAACGGGTGAAATCCACGAGGCAATCTCATAAAATTTACATGCTTGATAAGTACATTCTTGTTACATGACTTTCTAGTGCATAACCTTCTCAAGGTTATGAAAAGTACATTCTTGTTACATGCTAGTGCATTCTTGTGATTGAAAGGCCAAACTATATTCTTGCTCGATTTTGATCATATACTCTTGAAACATCATGTCATTCTTTGCATTCATACTTTTCTACTTGTTGTTATTATAGTTTTATTCACATGTTTTATCGTATTTTCATGATCTTACCTTCTAGAGCTAAAATATTAATCATGTAAATATTACCATCATGTTGACACGAAGATACCTACTGGGCAAGTATGCTCATACCCTACTTTCTTTGACATTTTCAGGAAGTTCTAGTTGCCCGGAGTCGAATTATGCAAGTGGTGATTTCGAGAGTGAATGAAGTTCAAGAGAAGCCTAGATGGTCATGAGTCATATTGTAATTTAGATTCTTTCACTGTAATAGCCAATGAAGTTGATCATATTATGTAATGTTCTATTTTTATTGAGTCTAGAGAGTCATATTATTAAAAGAGTCATTGTCAGGTTGTAAACTTTGATTATTGATTAATAAAGTTGAAGGTTTTGTCATGTGACATTTGCGTACAATGTTTATGATGTTGTATGTGGTGCTCTGAATGTCTTGTTAGCTCGAGGCTTACTTTGCCAACTGTTCATGCTCTCGAGTTATTTTTGTTGTATATTTATATCTCGGGGAGTGACAGTTTGACCTTCTCATAGGACTCTATCGCGTGGTAGATTCTGAAAGGGCAATACTGGGGGTGACTGAAGTCCCATTGAGTGTAGTTTCCTGGTGGTTCACGTGCCATAATTTGCCCTCTCTGGATGAGGACGTCAAAGAGTCGCCTAGTCCTTTCCCTTGGAAAGGAGAGTGATGTGCTGTTGTGCCAAGGTCTCCACCCCGGATACCACAGTGAGTGCTCGTCTTGGCTAGTACTGGGCTCCTTTGCTTCAGTGTCAGGGAGGGAGAATGTGACCATCATGTGAATCACATTAGTTGAATAGTGAATCACACGTGCCGTCTTGGCGGGTCTAGACCATGCATGTGGCTGTAGAGGATCAACGAGACTACTCTTCATTTTGATGAGGCCATCTCTAATCAAATTCTATGCCTGAGTCTTGAAGACGTAGCAATCTTCAAGTGGATGACCCAACATGCGTTGATATGGACAATAGTTGGGATCATCGGCTTTCTAGGCATCATGTAGCTTGCGAGTTTCCTACAGCTCGATAATTTTCTGGGCCATGTAGAGGTCGAAGAGCATTTTCGTGTGTTCCTTTTTGAAGGAGATCGACGTCTTCATACGCTTTAAAAAAGAAGGGGCAGCTAGCTTGTCCTCTGGCTTTTTGCCAGAGCCGCTTGACTCACCTTCCTTGTTGGCTTTAGCGGTGGGGGTGAACTTGATAGTATTCACCTCTTTACCAGGTTGGTGTTCTCGCGTCTGTTTTCCCTTGGCTGAGGTATAGCCCGGGTTATTGGCGAAGAACATCTCTATTTTGACGATGGGCGAGTTGAGCTGGTCGAAGCTTTTGATATTAGTGTCGAGAAGCTTTTGGTTGACCTCTGTCGCCAGGCCTTTGTGGCATATAGTAATAGCATCTTCTTGGACTGGTGGGTTGATGCACCTCATGCTGAGGTCTCGCCATCTTTTGATGAAATTGAGGGCGCTTTCACCCTTCCTTTGCTGGAGAGGGCAAAGCTCTGCCAGGGAGATCTTGCGCTCGACCGTCTAGAAGTGGTTGAGAAATTTCTTCTGGGGATCTGCCTAGTCGATCACAGAGTTGGTCTTTAGGTGGGAATACCATTAGAAGGCCGTTCCCGTGAGTGTGGTGGCGAAGTAGCAGAGGTGGTATGACTCATGTAATGCTAGCTCGCCCATGGCCATGATGTAGTAGGCCAAATGTTCATGCGGAGATCCTTGCCCATCGAATTTTTGTAGCTTCGGGGGCTTGGCATACTCTAGGGTGGGAAAGCTTTTTCAGTTGGTGTTGTAGTGGGTATGGCACAGTGTAAATGTTTATAGTGGCAACCCCTTCCCCATACTGGGCGAGCTTCTTCTCGATGATCCGCTCGATCATCTGTCGTTGTGCCATGAGGTTTTTTGGCACTAGCGTATTGGACGCTTGTGGATGAGCTTCCACTGGAGGCGTGTCGAACCCGGCTGTTGTCGAGGTTCTAGCTACTATTGCTGAGGCATTGGCACCATTGTGCCCGACTGGTAGTGTTTGCGTTTCAGCCGGAGGCCTAGCAAGTTGTTGAGGGTGAAGATCTCGCTCCTGAAGGAGATCTTGCAGGAGGGTCTTCAAGTGTTGGTTCTCCCTCATGAGAGTCTCGAGAGTCATCTCTTGACCCTCATTTGTTGGTGGATTGTTATTGACTGGGTCTACATTGGCAGGAGTGCCATGGTCCTCGATTGGAACCTCTTCGGCGTGTTCCGATGCCTGTGGTCCTATAGAAGGGCCAATGTGACCTGGCGACACCGGGGACTGGGCTTGAGGGCGAGGTCTCCTAAGCTGGGCCAGTGGCTAGTTCAGGTCATCAGACTGAGTCTCGGGTTGTTGTCCGATGACATAACACACGAACACCCAAACAACATCATTGATGAGCCGAACCATCCACTTCTTCTGGGGATGCTTCTCGGAGTAGACTGGTGCTCCTAGTCTATCAAAGGCTGAGATCCTTTGAGGTGAATCCTTTGTCGCGAGACCGGAGTTAATCTGAGAAGAGCTTGAGGCTGGCTGTTGGCGGAGCTCAGCATGAGCCCCTCTTTGCTTTGGCCTATTTAGGCAAGAAGGACTAGGTGGCTGGATGCCATCGGACTGGGCCGATGAAGATTCAGTGATGTCTTGAGCAATGCAATGCCCAGACGTTTGAAGGGTCATCTTGGTGCACGCCCTTCGAACAGCTTGAGCTTCCTTCAGGGTAACCTAGATTCTCCTCAAGCAAAGTTGTTGTCCTCCATTGCCATTATTCTTTTGACTGGATGTGGGAGTTTGGGTGCTGGACTGGTGTAGATGCCCCCAGTGGGCTGTCGAGGCACCAATTTCTTTTAATTTCGCTTTGTCCTCTCACGTTAGTTTCAGGAGGCTGAAGCAGTTGGCAGTGGGGACCGTAGGCACATTCCGATCTCGCGGTATGATCGGTTCACCTTCATTGAGGTGAATCCTCAAATCACTGACAAGAATGGTCTTGTCAGAATTGCTGGTTACAGCGGTGGGTCATCTGCCTTTGTGGCCGCTATGAAGCTTTTTTGGGAAGTCAGGGAGGACCCGGCTCCAAGGTGGTAGACAGAGAAGACCTACTCTACCGTCACCGGTAGCGTAGTGCTGTCGGCAAGAAGTGCTGGGATCGGCCTTCGGGGTGTGATACCCATATCGAGAGCCGACATCTGAGCGACCCACATGTAGGCTTTTACTGGGGTCGATAAAAGTGCTGCTGGTGCTCGAAGTGATGTTCTGCACTAAGAATCGACGTTGTAGGGGATACTGGGGTATCGAAGACTCAAGGTTGTAAACCTACGTTGAGTGCCGATGCTACTGGAACTTGGGGCTGAAGGCCCATGTTGAGTATTGGGGTTGCCATATCCCAAGGCAGAAAGCCTGTACTGGGAGTCGACATTGCCAGATCATGGGGAATAAACCCCGTTGTGAAGCTGGGAAGTCAGGAACCCATGGCAGAAAGCCCACATTGAGGACTGATCTTGCTGGGACCCAGGGTTGTGAGCCCGAGCTGGATGCTAGGGAGCCTTGAACTCTGGGTTGAGAACCCGTGTTGAGTATTGGCTCGACTGTGACTCAGGGTGGGAAACCCGAGCGAGGTGCTGAGGAGTCTTGGACCCATGGTTGGGAGACCGTGTTGGGTGCAAGCTTTGCTGAGCTTGAGGTTGAAAGCCTGAGCGAGGTACTAGAGAGCCTTGGACATGGGGCAGGGAGCTCGTGTTGGGTGCAGGCCTAATTGGTGATCGAGGTTGAAAGCCCGAGCAAGGTACTAAGGTGGCAGTCGAAGTCTGGGGCGCGAGGCCCGTGCTGGAGGTCGGTTGGTGCTGGACCCGAGAGATGATGCTTGTTCGGGCAAGGGATGATCTGGGATCCCTGCGGGGGCCAATAGTAGAGACCCCGAGCCTGATGCTCGTGTGGGTCACTGGTGCTGGGACGGCGCACAGTGAGTCGACTACACGAATAGGGATAGGAACAGGAATTGGCAGTGAAACAACCACAGGGACCATGCCCATAAAATAGGGCGAGCCGATGATGGGGGCAAAGTCACCTAAAACAATCGACATCACCAAGTAACCCACCCGTGCAAGGGTGGCAATGATGATGGGGCCATATGTCACGGCCGCCATAGTTGCTAGACTGCTAGTTACTGGAGAATGCGATGGTCGTAGATGGTTGTCGGGTAGGATCCAGCTGCTGGAGCACGAACTGGAAGCTGTAGGGGGATGTGTCCCTCCTCTACCTCTCCTGCAAGGATAGGAAAATGGCACTATGGCTTCAGTGTTGGCACAGGCTCCTCTTCAGTAGAAAGAATCGAAAGTATATTTCTTTTATTATTATATTTTTTCTCATGGTAGTGACATACACTCACCTATTACAAAAGGTCAAGATAGGTTGACTTGACATGTGAGGATTCTTGGGGTACCAACAGGGGTGAGCAAAGAACGGCATAAACGGATGGGAATAGCGTGGTTAATCATCCTAGGTGACTGGAATCAAAATGACTGGGTGGAATGCGGGCGTGCTAGTTGACTTCTTAACAATCACCTGTGGAACCAAATTTTGACCAGGGAGGTGCCACCAAGGCACGGGGATATTGGGCAACACATGGAGCGAAGGAGGTTCTACAGGTACGAGTGTGTAGGCGATTGTGAGGATTCATGTACAAGATGTCTTTCCCCACTGACCGTAAGCAACCGATGCTTGTTTTACATTGGATTGAATCCAAACACCTTTGTTCTGTGTTGAAAGAGGGTTGGGATGTTCCTGAAGCCATGGGTCGAGGACTGGATGGGCACTAGATGGAGGTGGAGGCGGCATGAGGACGGGGTGAGGATGGAGGCATGGAGGCACGATGAAGCTCGGTCACAATTTCAGGGCACCGGCAGTGGTTCGTAAGCCATTTTCATGATGGAACGACGATCTCGACATGGAAAATCTTCAATGGAAGTAGGGAGATGGTCCCCTTACTTGTGCATTTCATTTCCCATGGATTTGGTAGGTTGAGGTGAGCTGTGAGCTAGTTTATTTCACACCGGGTGGTTAAAACCATGTTTTAGGGCGTGTGATGGTTTTGTCGGGTCGAGCGAGGTTTTCTTGCTTATTTCCCTCCCTTTTTGTGGTTTGGTCCTCGGGGAATGATCCTCGTTGTAATTCCCATCGTTTGGGGTCGATTGGGGTGTGGAATTGGACCACCAGGTAGGGCTCTGAGGGTTTTCTATCATTTTTGATCGACCAACCATAGAGGTTTGGTCAACTGACCGCATTCACCATGAGACTGGGAGTCTGCCCCAGTTTGGTCGACTGACCAGCCTAGTTTGGTAGACCGACCAGGGCAGAAGCCTCCCTTGCTGTGGGCCAATCAACTACCTAGGTTGGGTTGGTCGACTGACCCGTGTTGGTCGACCGACCCATCAGGATTGGTCGACCAACCAGCCTCCCTTTGGCCCATTTTGGCGCTTGTTCGACCTGATTGTGACCCTTTGGTTGACCTATGGCCTTGTGGTTGTCCCCGACACCCCGTGGGGATCATGACCGTATTTTTTGGATGTCCAGAGATATCGTGTTATCTCGATTAGTGTGCCCATGGGATTTGAGGGTCCAGGTAACCCCATGTGTTCCGAGCTTTCATGTATTCTCTAAATCGACTCCCCGTGCATCAGTTTGAGTCCGAAGGGTCATTACCACTTGTCGATTGCTTTCTTTGAAAGTGATTTGTATGTGGGTCAAACATATGGCCTGAGAACTATGAGTCTCTTGACCCAACCTAGGGCTGGAGGATTTCTTAGCTTCACTTGGGAATGGATTAGGTTTGTGGTCATGAGCCGCCCTAATAATTATATTACTGTGTTTTTCAACCTAGGGATATGCCAATTGACAACATGGAGCTGTCCCTATATGATGGCCTTGATTGGAGTCCTATGACTCAAGGGCCATTGGATTTAATAGGTCTAATGGACTGTCCAAAGTCTGGTGGCATCACGACACCTATTTTTCAAGCTAATTGTTACAAGCTTGTGCGTAGCCTATCCGTGTTTGGTGGTTTCCATTGAGAGTCATCCACTTAGTGGCCCCCACTAGTCATAGCTTGCATGGGCACGCGTGTGCCTACCCATCTGGGAGTAGGTGGAGAGCTAGACTCGAGAGTGAGACAGTTTCTAGGTTGGTTTCCGTAGGGCCTCCCACTGTAGCGGCTCGAGTCTGGGCCAGGAAGAAAACCCGCTAGAGGGCCTGACGTAGTGCAGTCAGTCAGTATGTGTACACATGATCGGGGATTATTGACGTGTATGGACAAGCTCAGCCCTGACTAGACCATTGTTCTATGGTTACTAGTATGGTGTCTCAGTGTCTACCTGGGGTGAGTAGGGAGACACCTAAGACACAGACTAAGTCATCAGGGGATGCATCCAGTATTTCTTCTAATGGGCAGTACTCCCGTCATGCGATGAGACTCTCATGACTCGAGGTTTGGTTTCCCATCTGTGAGACGTAGTTTTATGTGTTTTCCTGACGTAGAGATCTTGGGTTTTCAGTAGTGGCTACCGAGGGTTTTCCCTAGATGGCATTAGGTTCACAACGGCGTGGTCGTAATCGTGCTCCTAGAGCGTGGGGTCTTGGGCCGAGCCTTAGTCAGCGAGGATAGGCCTCCATGATAGAGGTGTCATGTGTAGATAGATAAATGTGCTGCTCTCAAGATAAATGATGGAAATAAAGTCTAAAGCATGTGGATATATCACCTCAGACATGAACAGCAGAACAATAAGAGGACTGAACTAACACACGCCATGGGCGTGGAGCAAAGAGGGAAACAAAAAACACGCCGTGGGCGTGGAGCAATGAAAGGAGAAAGAGATAGAAAACTAATAAGTGGTGATGAATACCAAGAAGCCAAGATCGTGATTGCCACCAAAGTATGTAATGCAGCAAAGAACCACACTGCGTACCTTTGGAAGAAGCCCAGTGAAGACACACTAGCGAGCGGGAGAGAAAACCCATGTGTAGAAATAAAGATGGTCCTCGATGGGCCGCTAAACGAATAAGACAGTCTCAGGGTGGCCGCTACTGCACGCAGCGAAAAAGCTCGATGCATGAATAGAAATGGTCTCCACGAAGGCCGCCAAACCCAGAAATGGTCCGCGTATGACCGTAACTAACACCCAGACAACAAGTGTAAGAACTTGATTCTCCCTCCCTCCTGGCCAGCCAGAGGGGAAGGGCCTCATGTGGTGAGTACTATGAACTTGAAAAATAGTGTAGAACACGAAAACAGCAACCCAATCAGCCCTGGGAAAGTGCAATATCCACAAAACTAATATGATCAATATGCATAAAAGGAAGGGCCAATACTTGGGGGTTGGTGATTTTTTAACCCTTGTGGGACGTGGAAACAATAGGAGGGTGTGTGTGGATGTGTTATGAGTGTAAAAGAACGTGGAAGAAGAAGAAGAACTGATGTCGTGATGATGCCAAGAAGAACAAAAACTAGATGAAGGAAACTATAAAACTTAAATAAAATTGGTTAGTCCCTGGACCAGAAGACTTAAGGACGTAGAAAACATGTTCTCCTTGGTTAAGACTCACTCCAAAATGCAGCAGCACTTCGTAGTAAGCTCCAAAAATCTCCCCCTCAAGTCATGAAGTTAAGGGTTCTATTTATAGACCCCCAAAACCCTAGGTCGAGTTGGAGGGATAATAGCGAGAAAATAGGCCTGAAACTTGATAAATCTCGGGGATAATACTCCCCTCTATCCACAGAATCAATCAGAAGCTTCTGAGGATCAAAATCCGGAGAGAAAACACCAAATCATACCCAAATATGTAGTAGGTCACCCCCTACGTCCTTCAGCTTTAATGCAGATCCTCCAGAAGGAAATTGGGCTTATAATAAGCATAAACCAAGGAAATGTATGTATGTAATTTTATTTAATTTGTGTTTAGGTACAAGCATTAAAAGAAAATTTCTATTGCTACATCTGAATGGAGAATATTCAAAGAAGCCCAGATGGATAAAATATGTTTGGGCTTTTAATCTTTTCTAAAGTTTTACAGGGACCTTTTTGAGCAGAGGATTTCAATATGACATCTGTTAGAAGTGCTCAAGAAGAAGGGTCAATGATTCAAAAGCTTAAGGAAAGACCAGAAAAAATATTGACCAATGCAGACATTGAAAGGGCAAATCCATAAATAAAGATAAACATTATACCAGATTGCCCAGCAATTCAAGATCAAGTACGTTGCTTTCTTTTCATGAAAACATATCATTAGTAGTGTCATTTTGCTCACCTTGATACTATGTACTGATTGGTTAAGAGATAAATTTGTTTAAATAATTGTAAAACCTTGTTTAAATTGATAAGGATACATGCACCAAAAATCATGAATTCAGCAACGATCTTTTAGAAAGTCTTAGCACATATCAAAATGAAAATTAAAACAACTAATGTCAATTACTTAAATGGGAAAAATTGGTTAGTCAAAATGTCTATTGTCCTATTTTCCGAGTGTAGTATGTAAAAGCATTCTTTTAATCTGACTTGGAGATCACAAAAAGGACGAGTATTTAGGTAAAGCATAAAAGGAACCTCTCTTCGTCTTCCCTTCACTTCCACCTTTGAGAACCATAATGAACTCCCACTTGAATCCTTTGCGTCTGTGGTCCCTCTCCTTTCTTCTGAATCGAGCAAGCCAAAGGTTGATTCCTTAAAGAGGCAGGATCCTTTTTACTTACAAAACCCCTTTATTCTACCTTCAGTTGTAGCTTAAGATAGGATTCCTAAAATTATCATTCACTCATTCAGAACCCTAAGATCACTATAGCTATCGTTGGTACCGATGCTTAGTTCTTCCCAACGGAGAAAGATAGATCAGCCTTACTAAACACAAACTCACCAATCTTTGCTGGAAAGTGCATGGGTCTCATGGAGATGAACTCTGATGGCTTAGATTTGACAAGGTATTTGACTGTATTGAAGCTCAGCAATTTATGTTCATTAAAAGAAGAAGCACTGATCCCATGTTAATGCCCACTGGAAAAAGGGGGGGTTAGCACCCACGGAGATATGGAAGACAATTAGTGTGCGGATTAAGGTGGTTAGCAGCTCAATGTTGGCGAATGGCTCACATGCTGGCCCGTAGGCTAGAACAATCCAAACATAAAGATGACCCAAATAGCACAGGGCGAACACACGAGTTCTGGAGGAGACCCCAATTCCCCCCTGGGCAATGGAATAGTGTAGGGAGGTATCGGGGAATCAACCTCGAATTGAAATAGGCTGAGGTGCACACACAGGTGTGCCTCTAGCCACAGAATCCACAGAACTGGTAAAGCAAGGCATGGCCATTGCATTAGCATAGAGGACCCGGGGAGGGGGTCATTTCTATAGCCCGTGGGGTTCCAGGGCATGTTCAATGTCGAGAACCCAAATTCAGAAATCGGACACACGAGGGGAACAATCGGATACACAAATTGAGAGAAGAGTGGGAGAGATAGGTATAACATCGAACATTCATTCCCTTAATGCATACATATCATTCATCTTGTTAACAGGAAGCACACATGGACTACATATCATTCGGCACCGGCGTTGTCGCACAGACGGCCGCTTCACTTGCTGTAGAGAAGAAGGTTTATAGGGGAAGGAGAGAGGAGATATGGTGAGGAGGGGAGATGATCTCGTATCATCGCCCCCTCCCCCCCTCTCACTTACATGGTTTCATAAGGGAAAAAACGGAAGGAAATCGTCAGAAGGGAAACATGAAACCCACCTAGACTCTTTCTTTCCAAAAATAGAGTATCGGATCCTCCTTCCCCAGCGTCGGGAAGTTTCAGCAGAGCAGAGGAAGGCTACGGCCAAAAAGGTTTCAGTGGAAACCCTGCTTCTCCCCCAAGGAACCTCTCTCCCTCGGACGAACGGGTTTGATTGGCTCTCAGGCTCTCTCCTTCCCTCAAGCAATCGCCAGTGGTCTCCTATCCCTTCTTCGTAAAATCCCTCTTTGATCGCCCTCTCCTTTTACTTGGTCCAACCATGTAGAGCTAAATAGGGATGGCCTATTACGGCACGAGAAATGGCACACCGAGAAGGGCATCCGCTGGCTCTTTTTGCGTGTCGGAATGGAGGGCGTCGAATTAAGGGGCGCCGAATTAAGGGGAACGTCGTATTAACTTCATTCGCTTGACGCGGGTTAGCCGATGGGTCCAGGGATGGTTCCAGGAGTCACCGTTGACCATTCATCTTGTCGTGGTCCTGCAAAACCCTGACTAGAGGTATTGACGAAGCTCTCGGGACATCGTACGGCCTTTCTCGAAACTTCGTGTATCTTTGGCTTGAACACGTGGGTTTTTCGCTAACACGGCCCTCAACACTGTGATTAGTGCTGCTGGCTCGGCGTGACTCGTGCTCGAAGCTCTCTTGAGGGGTGGAGTAGCATCCGGGATACTTCTTCCTTGACTTGGTGATCATTCAGCCACTAACGGACCCCATATCTTGAGAAGCCAAACTCGTGCCGGGTGATCGAGGTCTTCTACTGACAGAGCCTTCGGTTCCCCGTTCTGAAGGACCAAGGGCATTCCTTCACCTCGGAAGAATCTTTCATTCTGGTGGTGGGCCACCGGGTAGACCATTGTCCTTGGTCAGACAACGGATGTAGTGTATGCGGTATGATGGAGTCGATGCCGGTTCATTGGGCAAGCTTGGTCGCACTGCCAGCTGGTTGTGGATTCATTTCGATCCTTCGGAGGTGAAGTCCCCGGTGTTCATACTGGGTGACTTGGGGCTCTGGCAGCTTGAGAAGGCTTCAATGTATCGATCCTTGATTACTATGAGGTCGATATGATCTCCATCTCCACTTCATCAAGTGAAGGCTCCCTGGGGGAAATTTATGATAAATACCTAGGGGACTATGAATTGACAGAACCATCCATTGAGCCAAAAGACTCCTTCCCACCTCAGCCACAAGCACATGACAATCAAGAAGCTGTTGTCCCGTGTAGGTGCTGGGAGTCTATCTTCATGGAGGCTGCCACAATTTTTGATAGCGACTCACAAGAGCCCAAGGCCGAGGAATGTCCTCCTGCCCCCGAAGGCATTCCACCTATAAGTCATCATCCAAGCTGCACAAAATCTGTCCCACCAGCACTAGGGCTACTTCCCCATCACAGTCAATAGTCGATTGATTCAGAAAAAGGTGAAGTTGAATTCCCCTCGTTGGGTGAGAAGAGACATGAATGCACCTATGACGTCTTCGAAGCTGAGGAGGATGACGAAGGCTTCATTGATTTACAGTTGGCTCCCCCGAAAGTAGAAGATGACGGCCAAGCTACTGTTGATGAATTGGTCAAAGTAAACCTTGACATCGAGGATGACCCCAGGCTGACTTTTCTCAGTGCCCTCTTACTACCCGAAGAGAGAGGGCAATACGTAAAGCTGCTCCAGGAATTCTGGGATTGTTTCATGTGGAACTATAAAGAAATACCAGGCCTCAGCCCTATAGTCGCCCAACATAGACTGGCCATTGACCCCAAAGCCGAGCCAATGAAGCAACCACCTCAGTGAATGAGGCCAAAATTGATAATCCATATTTGCAAGGAGGTCGATAAGCTTATAGACGTCGACTTCATGGCAAAAAATTAGTACATTTCTTGGCTAGCCAACATTGTGCCCTTTAAGAAGAAGAACGGCTAGATCAAGATATGTGTAGATTTCTGTGATCTGAATAAAGCCTGCTCAAAAGATGACTTTCTAGTGCCTATCACCGAGGTTGTGATCGATGCAACCATAGGACATGAGGCCCTATCATTCATGGATGGGTCATCTAGCTATAATCAGCTCTGAATAGCAGAGCAAGAAAGAATTCACATAGCTTTTCACTCGCCTAAGGGAATATTTCACTACAAGAGGATGCCATTCCGCCTCAAGAATGCTGGCACCACTTATCAAAGGGTGATACCAAAAATATTTGATGAGCTATTATATGATAAAGTCAAATGCTATATTGAGGATTTAGTCATCAAAACTAAGAAAAGAGAAGACCACTTGGGTGACCTCAGAATTATATCTGAAAGATTGCGGTAGTATGAGCTAAAGATGAACCTGATGAAGTGCGCTTTTGGCATCTCCTGTGAAAAATTCCTGGGCTTCATCATCTGATATAGGGGGATCGAAATAGACCCCACCAAAATAAAAGCTATTCAGGAGCTACCTCATCCTAGAAATTTGATGAAGCTATGGTCACTGCAAGGCCAGTTAGCGTACATATGCAAGTTCATCTCCAACCTGCTCGGGTGGTGTCACCCATTTCACAAGTTAATGATGAAGGACGCACCGTTCCATTGTCAGAGAGCTCTAAACTGGCTGAAAGAATATCTGAATACCCCACAAGTGCTGGGGGCACCCGTCAAAGGGAGGCAGTTAATTTTGTATATAGTCATCATCGAATACTCCCTGGGGGCAATACTGGCCCAAAATAATGACGAAGGCAAAGAATAAGCTCTCTACTATCTTAGCCGGAGGATGGTTGATGTAGAAGGAAAGTACACATCGATTAAGAAGGTTCGTCTTGCATTGATCTTCACAGTCAAGAAAATGAGGCATTATATGTTGTCACATGAAGTCCAGCTAATATCTAGGGCCAACCCAGTCAAATACATGCTCTCTTAGCCAGTATTAAAGGGGCGATTGGGCAAATGGGCAGTCATCCTGATGGAATTCGATATCACTTATGGGTCGCAGAAAGCTATCAAGGGCAAGCCATCGCTGATTTCTTCGCAGCACACCCAGAACTAGAAGATTCTCCATTAATTTTGGAGCTCCCTGAAGATGAAACTCTAGAAGAGGACCAAGTCCAACAAGTCGCCTGGCAGCTGTACTTCGACAGAGCTTCGAGAACGAAAATATCTCAGACATGGCAAACAAGAATAAGAGCACGGGTAGGCATCGTACTCAAATCTCCAGCAGGGGAGGTACTTCATACCTCATGCTCAATCAATAAAGCATGCATGAATAATGAAGCAGAATATGAAGCTCTGATTATCGACCTCCAGGTTGCCCTTCATATGGAGATCCGAGTGCTGCAGGTGTTCGGAGCTTCAATGTTAATTATCAAACAGATCCAAGGACAGTTTGACGTCCAAAAGCCTGAATTGCTTTGTTGGAAGGTGGATGAGCTAAGGATCTAGAGGGGGGGTGAATAGATCTACCCTCCAAAAACACAATCTAGAGCAAACTGACCAAATGCAGAATTAAAGACAGACTACTGTAGATATGAATTCAACTATCAGTGAGAAGATACTGAGATAATCTGTAAAGATATGACATGCAAGTTGATGCAAACTATCAAATGACAAAATTTAGCCAAATTAATCAATCACAGAAATAGCAAAGGTTTAGAAATGCTCCTACCAAATCTAGGTTTCCAAACCACATATGTTTTCATTGTGCCCACTCACTCCCTTCAGGGACCCATGTGGGCGATACTGCAGAAGTTGCTACTTTCGTGTGCATCCTCCTTATTTCGGGGCCGTCTCATATTTTCTCCGTGGATGACTAACTCATTAACCCCCCTAAAAGCTCCGAGTCTAGGGGAGGTGTTGCTGGATTTTTGCCAGAAAATTTGGACAAATTGCAAGATCAATGATATAAAAAAATGATGAACTGAACTAAATCATCATAACAGATGTACAGCAGGACAATGAAGCCAATGACATAAAGAAAATGATACAATGATGAAAATGATCTAAAGGACTGTTAAAGACGAAGAGATACCTTTCATGTTCAGCTCCCACCTCTGCCCTCCATGCAGAGGCAATTCACTACATACAGTCCCCCTCCCCGTTTGACCCATTCAAGCCTCCATCCTCTTTGACCCATTCACACCTCCATCCTCTTTGACGCAATCCAGCCCAAAGAAGAAAAAGCCCAATAATCCCCCCATAATAGGTCCAATAAGGGTAAAAAGCTAATTGTCCACGTAGTGACTAAAAAAGGGCCCAACAAGGCCTAAAAGTAAGAAATAAAAATAAATAGTTCGAACTATGCATCCATGTCCTTCCCGAGCCATAGGGACTCCTGAGTGTTCCTTGTACCCTAGCATGTGCTGCGACGTGTGTGCTCACCATTCCCATTACTACTCTCCATTAATCACGCTTAAGTATGGAGTTCTTTACAAGAACTGAGCTGATACTTCAAAAGGTGTCTCGGTGATATAGTGTACAACTTAGCTATATTTGATAGTGTTACAATCTGCCCCTCTTATATAGGCGACATCCTCGTCGTTGGGAACATATAACACACAATCAAACCCCCAGACAGGTAGGATTCTAGAGTGGCCCCTATAAGTTCAAGAGGTGGCTCCCACTGTGTAGCACTTTGTCTCATTACTGTTTCAAGAGGTGGCTCCTATAGCGGAGCACTTTACCTTGCATGGTACTTAGCTCCCACACTTCCTACTAGGGTATGGCTCTGATACCATTCTATCACATCCCATACTCTATACCATCGAGATATTGTCCACTTTGGCCTACTGGCCTCATGATTTTTTCCCTTTCTAAGGGTGATCGACTCTAGAATGGGAGACTTCTCGGGAGGTCACCCATCCTGATACTACTCCCCATTAAGCATGTTTAACCATAGAGTTCTTTATAAAAATTGAGCTGATACTTCAAAAGATGCCTCGGTGATATAGAGTATAACTTAGCTATGTTTGAGGGTGCTACATAGCCATTGTCTCTGGCCGTCCACCGATGATGTCTTCTTTGATCTCTCTCTCCTCTCATTGTTTCACCCAATAATGCCCCTTTTTTCCTGCAATCACTCCCTCCACCAAAACCCTACCTTCCGCAATGGTAGCTGACATTGCCTTCTCCTCCATTGAGAACATCTTCTTAAACCTCTCTCCCATCTCCTTGCTTCACCAAATTTTCCCCTTTTCTTTTGTCTTGCGCAAGCGTTCCCTCCACCAAACACAAGTGCCCGATTTCTGTGTCATTGGTACCTACAATCTCTTTGCTCACATAGGCAAACCATCAAAGAAATGATGGGCCTCAAAGCAAAAAGCCTTCTTATATATCAAGGGAGAATTACAAAAGCAGGCCAAATGGCCAAAAGATTAGGCCAAGCTTCACTCGTCTAGGGGACATGTGAACTCCTTGTCAATTAGATAGCGTTGAGTACCTACATTCACATGTCTTGACAAGCCACAGCTGCAGACCTGGCGTTCTCATTCAGCCTTACCCATCCATACCTCCAAGACCTTAATCCAATCAAGGGTCTCCCTCGTCAACCCTAGGTCTAAGCAAACTCCTCCTTAACCTTGGCCAACTCTTCTTGGACCTTAGCTAGCTCCTCCTGAGCCTTAGATAGCTCGACCACATGCCCCTCTTGAACATTGGCAAGCTCAGCCTTCGGCACCTCAACTTTCTTCTTTGCCTCTAGCTCTGCCTTTTTAAGTTCCAGAGCATGCTTATTAGCAGTGGATGGAAGCTAGGTGCCCTTGAGGTCAGAACTGAGTGAACGTTGGGTGAAGATGAGAGTCTTCACCACTACATCGATTAGCTGCCACAGTGCGGCATCATGAAGCACAGAGGAGGACATGTGCCTCGCTTCATCGAGATCGGTCAAAAGAGTCAGGCTGCCCACTACATCTCTGATATTGACATTATAGAGGCTCCTTACGGTGGACAAATCTAGTGTCCCCATCTCCCTTTGCTTGATCAAGGGTTTGTGAATTTTGGGGGTGACATTGGTTTTGACCTTCTTCCATTTCCGCTCCACCGAAAACTCAGAAGCCTGAGTTTTCTCCTCCAATGGCACTTTTGGGTCTGAGCATGATCTAGACTTGCGAGAGCACCTCTTCTGCTTCTTTTAGGTGGGTCCACCATCCCAGTCTCTTTAGTAGCCTTGGACGTTGTTGAGCACTTCTCTTTGACATTGGCTAAAATCTTGGTGAGCCCAAACTTTATCCTGGTTGTACCCACTACAAAGTGAAAAAACGAGGCTCAATAAGAATGCAAAACACAAGGGAAGAAGCTCAGGAAGCTTACCCTTAGGATCGGCCTCATGAGGCTTGTTTGGCAGTGCCCAGAGACCCAATCCATGCTTAGACCAAGACTTAAGAGAATACCCAAGTCATAAGGGGCCTTGCGCTGCAAGGAAATGGCCGCATCCTCCTCGGCTAGTGATAGGGGGACATCCCCTTTTGGTGGATCGCCATCTATCCAAACCATCGGGAATTTCTATTGAAGCATCCCTTTTCTCCACATAGAAGAATCGAGTCTTCTAGTCGTAAATAGAGCTTAGGCCAGAGGTGAAGAGTTTTCACTACTTACGCCCATTTATCATGAGATAGCTTTGGCGATAATCATTCTTGGTAACTGTGAAAAAATGCCTGAAAAGGGGTACACTTGATTCCACCTGAGTCCCTAAGCAAAAAGATAAAAAAGTAAAAATGACACGCCACGAATTTAGTGTAAATTGAGAAGGGGCTTTATTGTATGCTTTCAACAAGTCCACCACGAAGGAATGGACCGGGACATTGAAACTTGCCTTCAAGTGATCGTCGTACTGAATGAACGAGGTAGGTGATAGAATATATAGATGCCCAGAAACCAGATCTCTACAGATAATGTGTCTGTATATGATCCAGAGGGGGGTGAATGGATCGGTCACCCATAAAAACTTTACTGCAGCAACTCAAATGTGGAATTATGACAAACTGCTACAGGACGAATGGAGTAAACACAGATAAAATCAGACTAGCATAGATCTAGCAAATCAGCTCTCACAAGACCATAAACAATCATCTACCGAGTGATGAATGGAAGTAAAAAGAAGCTGGGGGGATTTTGATAATTTCTGAGCACATAGTTAGTTAAGCTAAGCCTGCCTTATCTAACAAATTAAACGAAAATATGCGCTACTAAATGCATATGACTCCGAATTGACATTTCTTATCTCAAAACCCTAATCTCAGTCGACAAGAAATAGACTATGTTAAAATCACCTACACACTCACTCCAAGGTACGAGGCTTCCTTCTGTCTCTTAGCACTGTCCATAAAGCAATTTAAATATTTAACACATTTATAGAAAGACATAAGACAAAACAGAGGCAAAAGGAAAATTCGAACTGATCTACCAAGCCAGCCAACCCTCATTGGCATTTTTCTTACCATCATTTGTGGTCGACTTTTCTTTTGTTAATATCACAGTGGCCAGTCTAAAATTCCCAGAAGCAACATGGTCGTCCATGCACGGTCATGGTTGTATGGTCATCGCCTCAGTGGAGTTGTTGACCAGCTAACTCAACCAAGCCTCAGCCTGTCAACCCTTACGAGATGTCAGCCGTCTTGAAAGGCAAGCGAATGTAAGACTAGTCGGGCCACGTCATTTGTATAACCAGTGTCCATGATGAAACTATAACTGGTAACTAGGTCTTTCACAAAACTAGCCTCAGTGGAGTACACCTTGTTACACAGGTTTCTTTTCTTAATATAAATAGGTCTTTCACAAAACTATAACTGGTAAGGCTTATCCATGAATTAAGCATGCTGCAATTACTGGAAATAATAAGGGGATTACAATAAAATGGCATGCTAGTCAGTATATATGCGCACAAAGATGATACGAAGACAATTAAACTCAAATTCCACTCTAGGTATGGGCCTACAGCATGCTGGGAAATGGTTTTATGCTCATATAGACGGGGTTAGATAAGTATAAATTCCTAGAAATAAATGAACAGCATCTACCTTAAATTTGGAGTTTTGCACAGAATCTAAACCATGCCTAATTACCAAAAGAAGATCAAAAGCAAGGGGAAGCTATTCATTAGCTCATACAACTCCTTTATAATCTACCCAAAGGCACCCTATCCTTCTGTTTTAGTGTGACGTGCTTGCCGAAGGTGTGCTGGACAAGCCCCTTTGATCAGCCACTCTTTTGAAGACAAATCTTCACAAGAAAGCTGAGTTTCGCCCCCTCACTTTCAATCTTCTTTTCCTCTCCTAGCTGGAACTGCTGACTTATCTCACTGTTTCCCTTCTACCTGCTCTCACTTGTCCTCTCTCTCTTTCTCTCCTCATCCTTTTCTGTTCTTCCTCTCCTCTCCCCCCTCCCCTCTCTCTCTTATGCTGTGTAGAACAGGTAGAACAGAGGGAGAGCAGGGCGCCCACCTCTTTATAAGGAGGTAAGAGGAGGCTGCCCAGGGATGCAGTTGGCAGTTTCCATCTTGACTGGAGTTACAGCTGGCAGTGTCCCGTCTTGATGTGATTTTAAGCATATCCAATTCAGGAACCACCAACCCTGTTGAGATGGCCCATTTACACCTAAAACAGGTCTATTGAGACATCAGTTAAGGGCCAATAGGGTTGTGGAAAATTATAATTAAAACCCTCTAAAATTCATCTATTCTAAAATAGCCTAAAGTTTCAGATATAGAACTTTATAGGATTTTCAGTTATAACCCTTCTTATACTGTGGGTTATTACAATAATAGGCCCCAGTGCAGAGTATGGGTGGTGTAAAGGGCTTGTAGGGTGGTTTGAAGAGGGTTTTGCCCTTCGCACAGTCATGGGGATCCTCTCTCTTTTTAACTTGGTGTCAAAGAGGAGGCTTATGAAGAGGTACAAGCAACCACTCACGCTGTGAAAATTGGAAGAATCATGGTTTCATGTGGGGTAGAAGAGCACCGTCGGGAGGTGATAGAGATACCTTGGTCTTCTTTTGTTCTAGATGTTAGGAAAAGATTGGAGCACTATGTTGTGATGGAAGCATGGTGCTCAGTAGATGAGAAATCAGTTGTCATGAAGGTCTTGCAGGAGACATGACCACATGAGAAAAATTGGTGACTGATGGAGATGGGGAATAACTTCTATCTGGCATGCCAATGCTCACTGACGTAAAGGCCATTTATTCCAGAGAGTGTACATTTTTGTGAAGGTCCATCCTCGGATGCATGGTGCTTGTACAATGCCCAAAAAGCTGGTGTAGCAGTTTGGGCCTGGTTGATCGGCGTCCCTAGGCCTGTCAACGGATCCAGATATTATCCGGATCTGCTTCGAGTCCAAGTCCGCATTGGCGGATAAATTCATATCTGCTTTCTCGGATACGGATAATATCCAAATTTGAGTTGGAGTGGATACAAATATCATATCATTCGCTTCGTAAAATATATGTCTATAATATCATATATCATATAATATGTGTATTATTTAATAATATACTATAAAGTGTAAAATGTGGAAGAAAATGTGGTACGATGGAAGACTGTTCCACTTCCCAAAGTTATATTACTGCCTACCATCATCTTAATAAAGCTAAGAACAATCTCATGTAGAATATGTTAAACTTGTGGAGCATTTTTAAATCAGAGCGGATAATTCGAATAATTTGAAAATTTTGTTCTAATCAAATACAAATACATAATATTATAATTCGTCAAATAGCGGAGCAAAATCGGATAATTTGAATTTTAAAACGGAGCGAATACGGATAGCCATGTATTCGATTGGTATCCACTCCGTTGACAGGCCTACCAGAGAGAGAGAGAGAGAGAGAGAGGTGTTTGGCAACCCCCCATCCCACAGAGAGAGAGAGAGACATGTAGAGAGAGAGGGCGCCAAAGGGGGAACCTCTCCCTCCCGGCTCCGGCAACCCCCAACCCACAAAGAGAGAGAGAGATGTAGAGAGAGATAGAGAGAGGGTGTCGGAGGCGGAACCCTCCCTCTTATCACAGGCAACCCCCCCGCCCCAGAGAGAGAGAGAGAGAGAGAGAGAGAGAGAGAGAGAGAGGGGGGGAGATGCAGATAGAGAGGGCAGTGGAGGGGAACCCCGCCTGCGCCGGATTGGGTCGGCAGACAACTCGCCGACAGCAATTCGGAAGCTGACAGGGAAATGCAACTCATCATGAACGACGTAAGGCACCGAGATCCTGATGCTTTGAAGGCACTGTTCTCGAAAACTGCCCGCGCCAAAGCTTCCGACCTGAGTAGCGGATTGAAGAATTTCTGGCCTTCTTCCCGTCTGGTTTCAAGAACCTGGGGGAACCAGCCGGGGGCCCTGGGGAAACAGACGAGACCGACTTCGGTGAGCGAACCGTGGAACTATTTGCCGACTACAAAATCTCAGCGAACGGCAAGCTCTACGAACTGTTCTTCGCCGACTTCCCCATAAATCAAGCACTCGACCCGAACAATGTCGGACTGTACGCGTTAGGTGTCGCGCCGTACAACGCGAAACCCGGCACGAACCCGACCGCAGCAAGCAACGCATTCTCTGCGTGGCAGGGTCAATTCGACATCGTGGATCACAAAGCCACCGGTACCCCGAGCGTCTACATCTATGGGCCGCAAAGATGAGCTTCGGATAGTGGCGGTTCACTCTCGAATGGCGCAGGCAATGCAAGTCAGACCCGCGCCTGCCGGTTGCCAAACGCGATCCGAACCGGTCAATCGAATAGCGTGATCTCACGCCCACAGTCCGCCCCTGCCGCCTCTGCCGCAATTGGTGGGTTTACCCCACTCCCCGGCCGCTGATGCGCGAGATAAGCTCACAGTCGTCCACGAAATCGAGGCGGCTATCGTCGCGATTGTCGTCCACAACAACGATGAGGTTCGCATAACCATGGTCGGCAAGATTCCCAAGCAAGCGGCGACCCTCGTCGCGGTAGCATCCCTCGGAGTGGTGGTTCTGACGGGCTGCACTTCGAAACCAATTCCCAAGACGCTGACAACAAAAGAAGCGGGCGCCTACTACATCGCAACAACGTGCAAGGCCGACGCCGCGGCCGATCTCTTCGCGGGAGCACTCAGCATCGCCGGTCAGAGCAGCGCGGAGACGGGACCGGATCTCGACAACCTGAAGTCCGCAGCGTCGGACTATCAGGAGGCGTCCCAGACAGCGTCCATTAGCCTGGGGAATCCGAAGGCAGCCTGGCCTTCGTCGGTGCGAAAGTCGATCCTCGTCATCCGTCACCAGTACATGGCTGAGCTGTCGTCGCTCGAGACAATGTCAAACGCAAGCCAGATGTCCGACGAAGCGGTGGCGTACTCCGACTTCCCTGACACGAAGAAGGCGGCCGCGGCAGCCAAGCTCATCCGGTCGAAGCTCGGGCTGCCGACGCTCAGCGCGGCGAACTCGTGTCCGCCGCCGCCAGCCCTCACGGTCGCGCCGGCAACAGGCATCCTGATCAAGGGCACCGGATACACCTATCACGCGCCCGCGGGCTGGACGCTTCCCAAGCGATCGGAACAAGCGGACTCGTATGCCATCTCCGCCAAACCGGATTCGAAGGGCGTCTACGACACCATCAATGTGCTGGGTTCGGACGTGAACACAGACACTCTGGCCGAGCAGGAGCAAAACGGCGCGGCATACCTCGAGCAGGTCGAAAAGGCGACAGCCGTCCAGGTCAGGCCGCGGGTCGAGATCGCGGGAGCTGTGAGCGTGCATGTGTCGTCCGTGGTCACTCACCAGGGCATCACGAGGCGCACCGAGACGTATGCCGTGACACATGGCGACAACAGCTGGGTGATCACATTCGACTTCAATGTCGCCGAGTCCCAGACGGATCGTGAAGCGCTCGCCGAATCGGTGCTCGCCAGCTGGACCTGGACTTGACCTGCCAGATGGCATCGAAACTCAACTAGCAGTCGACGCGACGGGTACCCCTCTTCGGCGACGCGCCCTTTTGACGCGTGCAGGTAGATTTCGAGCACCTGTCGCGCAGTAACATCCGACTGTGACGAATACTCCCACAGCCATCCAACGCATGATCGACGCGACGAACGCGGGTGACACTGATGCGGTCGTCGACGCGTTCACCGAGAACGCATACCTCGAGGACTGGGGTCGCCAGTTTCACGGTCACGATGGGGTGCGGTCGTGGGATGCGACGGACAACATCGGCAAGCAGGCTCACTTCTTCGTCGAGAGCGTTGAACAGCGCCGGAAGGAGTGGGTCGTGACCGTCACCGTGAGCGGCAACGGGTTCAACGGAACAAGTCCGATCACATTCACGCTCGACGGCGACCGCATCGCGCGGATGGTGATTGCCCCCTAGCTTCAGCGATCATGAAGTGTGGACATCATTCGCATCATTCCCGACCTGCACGTGCCCGACATTGAGTCGGCCAAGAGCTTCTACACGGAATATCTCGGGCTCGAGATCGAGGATTTCAATCTCGGCTGGGTAGCGCGCTACAGCGCCGCGGGTGCAAGTCAGTATTACCAAACAGTGCGAGTGCAGCTGGTCACCGCGGATGCTGCCGCGCCCGTCTCACCGGTCGCATCCATCCTGACGCCGGATGTTGGAGCGGCTTACGATGAGGCCGTCGCGCGCGGGTACGAGATCGTCTACCCGCGCACTACCGAGGCCTGGGGAGTAGATCGCTTCTTCGTGCGCGCACCGGACGGCAACGTGTTCAACGTCGTGCAGCACGAGAGCTGACGAGGCGCTAGTCGTTCTCGACTTCGAAGTCCCAGGAGCCGACGATGTGCGTCCGATCCGGTGCCCAGCGCATGAGGCCCTCGCCGACGGTCATGATCGCGCGTAATTCGAACGTTGTTGACTGTCCGGGCTTCAAGACGGCTGGGGGTGCGGGCTGGCCGAGCACAAAGGCTGGGCGATAGATCGCGCCGAGATGGTCGATCGAGGTGAAGTCGGCCGCGCGAACTGGGACGGTGCCCGACTTCGCCGTGATCGTGACAGTCCAGGTGCAGGTCGTCGATGGTGTCTGGTCGGGGAGTCCCTCGCCGGGGACCTCCGGGCCGGTGATCGTCACGAGCGCTGAGCCGCCGGCGAAGTCGGCCTTCACCGAATCGCCCTCTGTCGTGAGCGCCGCACTATATTTGCTAGCCATGTGGTATACTGATTTTTCTCAACAAACCCTACATCAATGAGCTTGTCGACTTCTTTATTAATTTGATTGATCAGCTCAGGATGCATTCGTCTGGGGGGCTACTTTACAGGTTCTGCTTTTGGATCAATTGCGAGCAGGTGCTGTGCCACATCAGGACTTACCCCTGGCATCTCATCATATGTCCAGGCAAAATAATCCCTGAACTCCTTTAGAAACTATACATACTGTTCCTGAACCTCTGGTCCCAGTAGGGCACTAAGGAAAGTCGGTCTTGGTTCTTCCTTAGTTCCCAAGTTTACTTCTATCAATTCATCGATGGTGGCTTGACCGCCATCCTTCAGGTGGAGATTCTTGCAAATCAACAAAAATCCCTAGAATGTAATCTGCTTCAGTTTCATAGCCCTCCAACTCTTCACATGGGACGTCGACTGATGCTGACTCATCATATCGGGCGAAAACTACCGGACCTTCCATCAGATCTTGTTCAATCCGATTTTACGGTGCCACCGGTTCTGCCTGTGGCTCAGAGGTGCAGACTTCTGCTTCCAGGGATTTTACTGATACAGGCTCCTCTGTGGTGCTTACCTTCTGTAAAGCTCGAACATCTTCCAGGATACGCTTGAACTCCAGACATTCTCTTGTTTCATCAGAAATATGATCTTTATCGGGTGTTCCCATGTCAAACTTGGCTTCAGTCTGAAACAAGTCTTCCCTGCGAGACAATTCTTCCCAACATCGACATGCGACTGCTTTATCAGACTTTTCTATATTCTGCTGACCGTCAAGGGGCCCATTATCAATAATAGATTGATATATGATTTCTTCATCCTCTGAGGGATAGGCATCATAACCCACCTCAAAAGAATCTTCGTGTGAGAAGAAAGCGGAGACGATATCCACCTCAGCCTCATAGTACTCTCACAGAGTATAACCCAGTCCCGGGTGTTGGGTGACTCTCATCAACTCTTTGTTACCGCAGAGCGGATCCCAGAGTTCTTGAAACGCTTTCTTCTGGCCAGCAGCATGTAGTGAAGGCATTTGCATCTTGGAGAACATTTGCAAGACACGCTACGTGGTATAATCCAAGCCTGCAACTAGCACCATCTAGCTTGTGGATTCTTCAGGGATCACACAGTCTTGATCATCTTCATTGGTAGGCTCCCCAGTGTAGAGTATTGTAGGAGGCTCGCAGAAGCGAGGGACCTCCATGGTTTTGAGTGGCAACACGGTCTGCCATTCCAGGCTAGAAATGGGCTTGACCAGCCCTTCTGGAATTCCAACCTGTGTGAATTTTTCTTTCATCTCTTCATCGGCTTCCCCAGGATGGATGTTTGGGGGTGCAGTCCCTGCAAAGTCCCCAACATGGGAGACATGAGAGACCTCGTGCTTTTCCACATAGCCCAGAGGTGGTGGCGAGGACCAATCATCTGAGTTTGGTGCCGATTTCTTTCGGTTAATAGTAGCTTCTTTCTTCTGGGGGACTTCCGCATAGTATGGTGCATCGAGCATGTGACACTCGAAGACTTCGAAGGGATGCAAATCTGTGAACACCCTTTCCTCCTTGCCATTATGACGGTATTTGATGCATTGGTGCCATGTGGATGGTACTATCTGGTACTCATGCAACCACGGCCACCCCAGCAAGGCCTTGTACGTAGTGTTGGAGTCGATCACATAGAATCGTACTGTAGTGGTGAAATCCCCCAGTGTAAGGTTGAATTCTGCCACCCCTAGGGGAGTCTCGCACTTCTGATTGAAGCCTGCGATCCTTATATCTTTTACCTTAGTGAGGTGCAAATCGAAGTAGTACTTCTGATAAATGCGGTATGGTAGAATGTTCATAGCAGCCCCTGGATCTATCAATATCCGGCTAAGTGGCTGGCAATTGAGATACCCCCTCATATATAGTGGTCTATTGTGGCTAGGGTTAGGGATCAGAATATCATCCTCAGTGAAAGTAACCACTGGCCCAGAGTTAACCTCTATCAGGAGTGCTTCATACTGTGCCGGCGACCGCAAGGCATCAATAATGGCCTAGCGAGCCTCCTCGCTCAGGGAAAGAATTTCCCATATGGTGAACCTGGTAGGGAGCTTCTTGAGCATCTTCATAATCCGGCTGCCTACTCAGACATTGGATAGCCACATCTCTTCTGCCCAGCGGGGCTTCGGAGGTTCATGGGGTGCCTGTGGCATTGTCTGCCCTCCCCTTGCTTCCTTCTTTTGGGTAGATTGCTGAGGGGTCTCTGCTTGAGCAACAGCCCCTAGTGCCAATGGGTCATCAATGCTTTCTTCATCTTTTTCCTTAGGCGTTGGGACAAATGGCTGGTGGTGCTTGTCATTTTTGGCTGGCATAGCTGGCACTGGCTTTTTGCCTTCCAGAACAGATAGAAATTCAAGAAATGATGGAGCTTCATCCCCTTTCTTTGTTTTGCTTACAGATTTATAGGAGGGGGAATCTGGGCACCTCGTACCTCAGGCTCTGGCATCTTACAAGGCTGTTCACCCCTGAAGATGATATTGTGGTTGGCTGGGGGCAGGCGCCCCCATTTTCTCCCAGAGCAAGTGACATGCGCCGAGGTTGAGGTCTCAGCCTGGTTTGCTTCTAGCAGCGGAGCGGACGACTCTACATTGTCATCCTCTCCTGGTAGAGTGAATAGCACTGAGAGAGTGTTACACTGCACTGTCACTGCTTTCTTTCTGCTCTTTGACTTCTTTCTCCTTTGGCGCCTTGACTTGGCTGGCTCTTGCCCCCAAAAGAGTTTGGTTTCAGCTCTGTCTTGCTCTTCTTCTGGTCATTCTTCAATGGTCAATCCTTCCAGTTGTTCCCAGAGTATGCAGTCTTTTATCAGTATAGGCTTTGGTCCAGCCTGCGTATATTCATCAAGCTGGTTGATGTATTGCTGAAGGCGCTTCACCTCAGGGCTTATCTCCTTGTGGACAGGTAGCGGAGTCTGCCTCCTCCGATTATGAGTGGGTATCTGGATAACTGGTGGTGTCTCAGTAGTGTGCCATACCAGATTCACTGGAGTTGGAATCGGCCTTGGGGTAGCATTTCGAACAGACACACCTGGAGTTTTGGTGACAGGTGCTCTTCTCCTGGTCTTAGCCGGCACCGACTGCCATCCTTCCTGGTCCTTGAGGGGAGTAAGGAAGCATACTTCATATGTCCGTTGGGTACTTTCTTCAACAGCCTCCGCAGGTAACTACTGGTATACAGAGATTATGTTGGCAACCAACCTCAATACACCTGGTACTCCCCCAATTGTAGCTCACCTTTCTTGAACATACTTTCCATGATATCCTTGAAGACATAATAGTCTTCTATAACATGTCCCAGTGCCTGGTGATATGGACAGAACAGCGGATCATCTTTCTTTGCAGCATCAGCAGGTCTTTTCGACTCAGGTAGTGTTATTTTGTTGAATTTATACACCCAATCAAACAGTGCACCGGTCTTCTCCTTAGGGAAGGAGTATGCTTTCCTCATCTTGTTTCTTAAGGAGACCCCTTCTTTCTTCTCTGCTGTCCCTGCTGGTGGAGGAGCATCTACTGCCTTATTCTTGCCTTTCTGCTGGTCAAAAGTTCTGAAGTCAACAGTATTGGCTTCTGTATGTGTTGGCCGCCGATCAGCAGTTTTTCCTTTCTGAATGGCAGGGGCATTGATGGCCGAATGCTTGGACAAGAAGGTCTCGACTTCGACAACCACATTGTCTAATCGGTCGAATGTTCTGACATCTGCCCCGATCATCTTTTCAAGCATCTCTCTCATGAGATTATGCTTATCTGTACAGTATCTTCTTGGTGTGGAGGTCGCCTACATCTCATGGCCAGATTCCTCCATCTCTTTATATAATCTAGAGCCATCTCATCCTGCCTTTGCCTGGTGGAGTACAGCTCAGCCACATTGATTTCCCTTTCTGTCGCATGGAATCTATCTCGGAACTTCCGCTGCATATCAGGCCAATCAGCTATTGACCCGGCTGGGAGACTAAAATATCATTCAAAGGCCAACCCCATGAGGGACGAGCCAAAGAACTTTAGCAGATATGCCTCATCAGTAGCTAGGTCCCCCATTACTGTTGTGTAGTAGGCTATATGTTCCCTGGGAGAGCCTTGACCATTAAACTTCTCAAATTTTGGCGACTTGTTGACGCCTGGAGGTAACCTCTTTGTAGCATAATGTGCAGGATATGGTACTTTGTAGACATCATAAGTACCAAAATCACCATCAGTCTTCTCAGACAACTTCATCTCAACTATCTTTTCTATCATCAGCTTATTGACTACAGCCGGGTCCACGGGTTCTGGAAAGAAATGTGCCTGTTGCTGGGTAAAAGGGATCGTCCTGACTGTAGCATGCAGAGTGGGCTTGGCTGCCAGCATGGTGGACTACACTTGAGATGCAGAGGGCTGCGGTTCTGCATGGTGCAGAAGGGGCTGACATGAAGCGTTCCCAAGATTAGTCTGGTAAGAGACGGCAGGGATAACAACCTCTGTTGAGCTAGAAACCTCCTTCACCAGTTCAGCATGCTTGGAGGCCAGTGTTTGCTCATTCTTTTCATTTAGCTATTTCTTAAGAGACTCAATCTCTTGCTGGTACCTTCTGAACATCATCTGGATCATCAGATCCAGTGTTGTAGGAGTGTGCATTTCTCCTGCCATTGGGCCCGAGGTTCCTTTAGTTGGGTCCATGACAGACAAGTCTTCTTCCTCCGAGATCACAACATTCACCGCCATAGTAGTGACCCTCGGTGCTTCATCAACAGCCACGATCTTATCCTTGGCTGCTTGACTTCGTCTTGTAATAAGACTAGGCCTTTGAGCTAATTTGGCTAGTTCTTCAGGCTGGTCAGGTAGAGCGCCATATCTGCCGACAACTCCGGCCATGTTGCAGGCAAAGATTTGCATCTTTCCTCTCTGCTTCTGAACTCTTCTCTTAGCATGACTAGGGTAAGTCAGCAGATCGAACACTGATACTCTTCTTTTCTCCTCTCCCCTCTGCGGGGCATTCTCCTAGTATTCGGCCCTGCAGCCATCTTTAAAGTCGTTGGAGTCCGAAGATGAGACCCCTGGCATCATTTCTTCTTGAAGGTCTGCTTCTTTCTCTGCGGTGCCCACGGCACGAGACAACCTTTGCTGCCCCAGGAATGAGTTCCCCAGGCAGGGGAAGTAATCTTGAATAACCCTGTTCATCTCCTCCTGACTGTGCCTCTGAAGATCAGGTTGAGGTAGCAGCCTTTCTTGGGTCTTTGACTGGTAAGCCAGCTTTGCAACTTGAGCGGTCTGATAATCCCTCCTGGGATACCGGAACACATCAGCCTGCCTAGCGTAGGCCCTTGACTTATATGGGGCAACAACAGGAACAGTCTCCCTCCTTTCTTCTTCCTCCTTCACCTGAAATCTCCCGCCCCTCCCCCTGGGGCAGATGGCAGTAGTATCTTTTTCACTCTTCTGGAACCTCCTCCCCCCAGCTCTGGGATGTACAATGGCAATGTCTTCCTCTTCATGGGCCGATGCCAAGCCCAGTACTTTCTTTGGCACCCACATTTGCTTGAATCTTGCTGGCTTGGGCGCTAGCGGCTTCCTTTCCTCTCTCTCCCAATTGGCCTTCCTAGTGGCCAACACTTGAATCTGTTGTTGGTGGGGACCGCCAGAATAATGCGGTCAGGCCGTACATCAGTCAGGCGACCATTGAGGTTCACCCGTATCCCTCCTACCATCATTGACTTTCTTGACGCCGAAAGGTGACCTCTAGTTGCAGCAGACCGGCCTCTCCGGTGATTCTTCCTTCCCTTTCCAGCAGTGGCAGGGACAGTAGTTCTCTTGTCCAGGTGGTGGACAAAGCATGAGACAACAGCAAGAACAGTCTTCATCTTCTTCTCTTCAGCCTTTGGTGCCTCCTCGGCATTTGTTGCAGCGGTCCTTTCAGCTCCATTGTCGACTTCAAGCAGGTTGACGAACACTAGTCCCAAACAGTTGGGCAGACCCACCACCGGGGGCATGGATCCGAACTCCATAGGTACCACCAGGTACCCTCCATGGACGTAGCCATCGACCACTTGTTGGCCGAAATGGAACCAATCCGGTCTCCATCGAGATTCCTATAAATAAGATTAACACACAGTTAGAATTTTGAGAGAGACTGCCAGGCCTCCTACTTTGGCGTAAAGATGAAGGGAGACTCGGTCCCACCGGGTGTGCCAACCTTGTTGGAAGTGAATTTTTATTATTAAAAAAACTCTGGTATTAATTTATTTGATTTATTAATTAGGCGTGCCAATCACTATTTCCCAATAGAGAGACTGTTAGTATTCATGGCAGAAAGTTCTAGTTTTTTGTACTAAAAATGATGAAACCTTTCTTCATGCAGTGTATTCATCAAAAACGATAGTGAGTTGTGGCAACCATCTGGTACAGAATAAAACCAGATTGATAAATTGTGTGAAAAAATAGTCTCTTCTGGCTGCTTGCCAAGAGGCCAGCGAGTTGATGCTATTTTTCACTCTTTGAAGAGACTATGTTGATGCACAGACTTAGAATGGAACCCTCTGTTTATTCAGGATGTAAGAGAGTGGTTGTTCTGTAGGTTTTTGCATCATACTGATTTTCTGTGAGAACAGCTGATATGTTTTTCTTCGTCAATTTGAAGCAATAAAGTTGAGGTAACTTTTGCAAAAAGTACATGGTTATGGATGCAGCCATGTGAGCTATTCTGTTTAGGGTTCCTGGAAGGCTAGAAAAGCTTGAGACTTACTAGAAATGTGCTACCTGATGTTCCGCAGCTTCTGCATTCTAGCTGATGCCACCCTTTGGAAGTATGCAGTGCTTTTTGTCACCCCTTTCTCTCATTGTTCTTTGGATCTATATAACCAATACAATTTCACTTTAACTAGAATATTCCCATGCATCATCCCGTCCCTGTCATCCCTCCAGCAACTCTTTCACAAAAATAAACATCTCCTGTACCATCCATCACTGATATCCTTATACTTTCCACCGATCATTAACTGCTCTCCAGTGCGTAAGGGATAAGACTGATGGAGAAGCACCCCATGCTTCTATGAAAATACCTCTATCTCCGATCATTAACTGCTCTCCAGTGCGTAAGGGATAAGACTGATGGAGAAGCACCCCATGCTTCTATGAAAACACCTCTATCTCCGATCGCCTTTGCTCCCCTTGACCTCCGTGGCTCACCACTTTGGCAAGCCACCTAATTGGTTGGCCATAAAAGGGTTTGCAGCCACTTCTTCATCTACACTCCCTTCTCTGGTCATCTTCTTGGCCCCATGGGAGACACTAGACCTGCCAAAACCTAACCCGACTCACTGATTGGACCCAACCCGACCCTTAAAAAAGAGGGTTAGGGTCATAACTTTTGACGACCAGGTCACTTTTGGGCCTCACATTCCTTCGGGCATGTTAGGATCATAAAATTTGACACAAATCCGTCCCAATCTGGTCTGACCCGTACTTTTAACCTTAACTTGTCCTAACTTGGCTTGACCTATCTCAACCCGAGTCAAGTATGCTCTGACCCAAAGCCGGGTTGGGTCCGGTTAGCGTCAAAGAAAATTCATTGGACTCCACTCATGACCAGATCCTAACCCTACCCAACCCGACCCATTGTCACCTCTAGGGAACACTGTATTTGCTGTGAGCAGAACCTATATATGCCCCCTCCCAAGGCAAAAAAGCAGTCAACTGGCTTTGGAGAAGAAACCAAGAGTATTTGTGCTGGTGCCTTGGACACCTGAACGGTGACCTTGCCTCGGTTGTCTTGCTGCTCTCGCTGGGCGGTTCCAATACCTGCCAAATGACCAATGTCAGCAGGCTGTGTTCTGTTATTGGAGTCTAATTGCTAGCCCTGAAAAGTTAGAATTTGGGTTTCAAATTGGTGCTTGAATTTTGATAGGAAAACCGAAGCATTTGGAAGCCAACAAATTAGACCAGAAAAGGGTTCCAGAATGCCAATCTGGTGTTCCCTTAGGCTTAGAAATGTTTATCCTACTGGTGCTGTATTTTGTCTTTGTATCCTATTAGAACTAGGAATAGACTTGCCATGATCGGATCTTTTTAGTAGGTTTTGGGGTTTAAATCATGTTTTATATATTGTTTGTATGCGAGGTTATATAAGGAAAGGTGTTCAAAAGTTTCACATCAGATGTTGTGATGGGATGTCTAGCATTTTTCTATTTAACATCCTAAATCCTATCAATAATTTGCTCCAATAAATTCATGGAACATTCCTTAATTACATAGTAATGTCTGGTTTGTTATCTTGCTGATAATTCCTTTCTTACCCTACCTCCTTCCAGAATGTATTTTAATAACAAATATTCACTTTAAGGATGATTCAGCTGCTTTCCTTATGTTCTCGTCATTTTGTCTCAGCCCGCCAGACAGGAGCCCTGTAATATGCATAGCTGTGGAGACCTCAACGAGAGCAATCCAAGCACAGACAAGCAGGGTGGAATGTCTGGTTGGTTGATTACCTTGCTTGTTCTTCTTTGTCTTGTGGCTGCCACAGGACTTGGGTTTGCCGGCTACATATTTTACCAGAGGTATGGAGCATATATTTATAGTTAATGGTTTGAATCTGCATTTCTCTGGTGAATATCTGAATTGACTACACCGTAAAAAAATGCTCATGTTCGTTTCGTGATTGGCATATCTTTTCTTTCGGTAGCAAATTCTTGATGCTTTAAGTATCCGATGATATGCATTTGTTCCTCTGGCGACTTTCATCACTTGAATATATGGGTTTGGATTGCAATTGGTCTCTTAAGACCTTTACATTTGGCCCCAATTATGTTATCAGATCACCATTTGATCATGAAGCAGGCCTCTGCTTGCAGTTGGATCTCTGGATTGCTTCAGTTGATGGCTAGACCATTGCATGTGCTTTTGGTCTCCATCAATTTGGATTTGTTCTTGGCCTCTAGCAGACAGTTGAATTTGCTTTTATCCTCAATTGGACGCTTGGTTTTATTCCCAGCCATAATCAGACAATTGAATTTGCTTCTGGTCAAGATCTTGCTATTGAATTTGAGTTTCATTATGATCGGACCCTTCTTAGGTACATTTGTAATGTCTGACCCTTAGTGTTTCTGCAATTTTTAACCCTTCTTGGGTGTTTTTGTAGTTTCTAACCCTTCCCAAGTATTTCGGTAGTTTTGACCATTTTTGAGTATTTCTGCAGTTTTCTGCTTCTCCTGAACCCCCTAAGGTTTCTCACCCTAACTATTAGATTCTCTCCAAGAGGACAATAATACTCAAGGCAAATTCTCTGACATTTGAAGGAAACTTACCAATTGTACCTGTTCCTATGATCTTACCTTTATTTTTTCCTCCAAATTTGACCAGACCTCCTACCTTCATTTCTAATTCACTGGATTTAGTCCAATCACCTGTCATGTGCCTGGAGCAGCCGCTATCCAAGTACCATCTGTTATGCTCGGCTGCCAGACCAACCTGCAATCAAGTTAAGTAGAATGCTTAGGAACCCAAGAAATGTTGGGTCCCAACATATCACTCAATCCTTTCAACAAAATTAGGGATCCAGACCTATTTGGTACCCTTTTTGACATGAAGATTTTGTTTTCAGCATAAGCAAATCTAGATGCAGTAGGCATTGAAAATTATTTTGTTTGCTACTCATGGTTACATGTTTTAGTCCAGTTATTTCTGTAACAGTTCTGTGGATGCCTTCCAAACTTTTTATGGGTAGAATTAAGAAGAGCCCAATGTGGTGTATATTGATTCCTGTTTTTGTTGGGCCATTTGTTCTGTGTCCACTGCGTCGATGCATAGGTGATGTTGCCTCGACGCATCCCTTTTTGAAATCCAAAATTTGCTCTGTCTATACTTGCATGCCTTGATGTAGTAGTCTGGCTGTGCTGATGCAATACAGATTTGTGGACTATTTTACCATGACTTTTAAATTTAGGGAAATTTATTTTCATGGTTTGTTGAGCATTGCCATTGCTGTTTGAGCTGGATGGGATGTCCAGCTTTTCTTTGCCTTTTTCCTTACAGAATGTTACCATTTTAAATTCAAAGGGCCTTTTGTTGGTGGGATCATATCCCAATCCTTCCCTGTTGAAGTTAACTCTCATACCTAGCATGGTATCTAGGTTGGATTTGCCCTGCACAAATTTCTCCAATGTGTTTTGTTTCTCTTCAATATCCTTCTGAAGCTTTTCACTATGTTTCTGTATCTCAGTGTTGGCAGTTTTTACAGCTTCATATTTCTCAGAAACAAGTGCTTTTTCTCTCTAGATCTCCTGAAGTTTCACCATAAACCCATCCAGATTCTTATTGGCTTCTCCACATTCAACTTGGAGGTTTTTATTTTCAATTCTTAATGAGCCTAATTCTTCAAGTTATTTTTTCAGATTGTCATTTTCCCTTTTTAAAATTGCTTGTTCTTCAACAACACTACTCAGTTTCCTTTTCAGCATTTTGTAGTCTTTTGTTTGACAGTTAAATCAATCTAACAAATCAGCGTAAGCATCCTCCCAATCATCTATTGTATAATTTTCAAAAAGAATGTTTACCTCATTTTCTGTGTCGGCCATGAGACATAGTCATTGCTCCTCTTCTGACAAATCCTCTTCAATTTCCTCTTCCCCGTCACTCCATCTGTAGACCATTGCTTGGGACTTCTTCTTTTGCACCTTGGAGCTTTTCTTCTGGAGATCAGGACAATCCCCCTTCATATGTCCGGGCTTCTTGCAGTGAAAACATGTAAACTTGTCAGCATTTTTATTTTTATTAGATTTAGAATTGAAATACTTTCTAGAGGACTGTGATCTTCTTCTTCTAAATGTTTTCCCTTTAGTCCTCAGAAACTTCTGGAGTTGACGAGTCAGCATAGCCAGCTGCTCTTGATCGAGATCGGAGAAACTGTCATATTCCTCACTACTCTCACTACTGCTACTCTGAGACACCTTAAGAGCAATGTTCTTGCCTTTCTTGTCATTTTCTTCAATATTTCTTTTGAAATTTATTTCATAAGTCATTAGGGATCCTATTAGCTCAGTGACTGTCATTTTTGACATATCCCCAGACTCCTCTATCACAGTGGCCTTAGTGTGCCACGCGGGGGGTAAGGACCTAAGAATTTTCCTCACAAGATCCCCTTCCGGAAGCTATTTCCCAAGACCCTTAAGAGTGATAGTGATCAGCGATAGCCTAGCATACATCTCTTTAATTGTCTCCTCGGATTTCATTTTGAACAATTCATATTCAAAGGTGAGCATATTTACCTTGGTGGCCTTGACCTGAGATGTACCTTCGTATATGAGCTCTAGTTCATCCCACATTTTCTTTGCTGTTTTGTAGGCTGAGATCCTAGCATACTCTTCTGGATGGGCTGCGCATTGCATTATGTTTAGAGCCGTCCAGTTAACCATTGAAAGCCTGATCTGTCCCCTTGTCCACGCATTCTCATCTTGTGGAGCTCGAATGGTCCTGTAGTGATCACTCTCTAAAGTTCGTGGCTTTGCACTCTCAGGAACACTTCCATCCTATTTTTTCAGTAAATGTAATTATTACCATCAAAGAAAGGTGGGCGGTTAATAGAGTGTCCCTCAGTAATGAAGCTGCGAGGGGTGCTAGATCCAGGTCTACCCTGGTCATTGGATCACATGTTGGGTAACTTGCTCTAATACCACTTGATGGACAACGAGATTGTGATCTAGAAGGGGGGATGAATAGATCACTCCCAACTTACCCCCGATAATAGAATTTAATCGATGAAGATTGAAGCACAGTAAGTGAATCACCTCTCAACCAACAAAAATTGCTAGAAACGCCAAGCTTAGATGGAACAATGATCGATTCGTGCCAGCAAGAAGACTAAAGATTAGACGCTCTACTATATGAAATGAGAGAGCTGAGCAAATGAGGAAACTAAATGAGATAACAGATAGCCACCAGGGATACGAGGTGGAGGTTGGACCCTAGAGTCTCCTCACGCAAGAAGGCAACCCTCCAGATAGGCCTAACCTATCATTTGAGTTCCGTCTTTTCATATACCTCCTGGAGATAGTGAATCCACACATGCAATCATTGAACCAAAGAAACAAACCACTCGAGGTGACATAGAGAATTTTTTGGTGGTTTGATTGCTACCTACAATCTACGTCCACCCCTCACTCCTTCAGAGTGAGGCTTCCATGCTTAAAGCAAAAACAAGCAGACTCAATCTGTAAACATATGCTGCCTAACAGCTTGAGTTCAAAGGGAGACAAATCCCTAGACATGGATCCTGCAACCCACAGAATCTGAAGGTCATTTGGAAACTCAATTGAGGTTGTTAGGGATTCTAATGATTGGAATCCTTCTCAACCGCATTTCCAAACACGGCCTAAGACCTTTTTGAATATTTGGCAACACACTTGTCCATGTCCAGTGATTCAAATGATTGGAATCACCCCTACGAAGGTTGTCAAATGATGTCTATGAGACGTGACGAACATTTGAGTTATCAAAGATAGTAAATTGGGCACAAATTTTATACTTAGGTATCATTTGGTAACACACTTGGTTTAGCTTTCTCAGGAAAAACTCTCAACCGTACAAACTCTGATGAGGCGGGTGCTTTTTCTTTGTTGAGAAATCGCGAAAGCTCGTTCAACCTTTCTTTGACGGATTAGCGAGGTGGGCACTTTCTTATCTATGCTTCTCTCGCCATTGTTTTTTTTCCATCATACAAGTCGAGACACATGCTGGGGTGTTTGAAAATGCTTAAACCTTATCGAGGTTTTCCAATCAGGTCAGATTTTATTAGAATCGCATAGGTACGGGTAGCTAATCATTTACGTGGCCTCACATAGTCAGGTTATTATTTTTATATAGTTTAAACCCCCCACCTACATGACATGTTCAAATTATCTTTGTTTCACATTTCGGACATGTATCTAATTCACAACACAAGGAGTTACCTTACCTACTATGGCCTAGAGGGGCATGCACTACCACGAATGGCCTAATGCTTATCAACAAGTCTTGATCAACTATATAGGATCGGGGGTAAAGACCCCACCATCCGTCTTGTCTAGCTTCCAGATTTTAACTGTCCGTCTATCTCGAACGAGGGTAAATCCCGAGGCAAACACTTACCTAGGTATCCTTCCCCCTCCTTACGGTGGCTCTGTCCATGTGCTCAATCTCATTTTAACATTTTCATTGTCATTCATTTAGACAACTTAAATCACATCTGAATAGAGATAATATCACAACTATGGTTCAAGACAAATCAAAATAACATACTGCTAAATGTAGATTTCAAGTTCTAACCATGCATGATCACTACCCCCTTCCATGTAGATTTTGACTTCTAAATACCTAAATAAACTCAAAGTAAGAAAAATAGCAAATAGCACATCTTTAGTATGATCAGATGCTTACCTACGATGAGAGATCCTAATCACCACTGAGTCCATGATCTCTACCCTTTGTCGCCCCCCTAGAATGGCTCCTAGAGGTCTCCTTTTCATGCAGGAGAAGACCGTCTACTTCTTGTGGACCTTCTACCTCCTGCTGCTCCCATGGTTCTTCATCTATTTTGTTCTTACTTGGAACGTAAAGGGGTTAACCATGGGGGTGATCAAAGCTTAAATAGGTAGCCCTAAAGTCTAACTAGTGGAGGATTATTTAAATGTATTTACTTATCCAAGATATTTGCTACCTGCCCCAACTGTCATTACTTTGACAGACACCTCTGTCCTTACCTTGTTGACCTCTGACAGACACCCTATCCTTACCTTATTGACTTCTAGTAGACAACACTAAAGTAGTCTGAGAAAAACGTCTACGAGTAATATAGGGGCTAAAATCTAAAACTAATTGACTTAGTCGCATGATTACTCCCTTAGGCGTAGGTAATTGAGCTAAAATTCACATAGGCGCAATCACATAGAAGATTAAGTTCACATAGTCGCTGAACTTCTAAAGTTAAGGTCACTTAGTTGCTAAAAAATGAACTAAATCAATATAGTCGGTAAAATTCTCATAGTCGCAAGCAATGTTCACATAAGCGCAACATAGGCGCACTATATCACCTATCTCATCAAAATTCCATCGACTATCTCAACTTTAAGAGTGCCTATCTCATAAAATCCATCAACGATCATAACATAAAATCAATCGACTATCTTAACTTAGGCAATAACATAGACACAGGAATAGCAGCTATCTTAATAACACGTATCTTTAAAAATTTTAGCTATCTTAGTGCCCATCTTAAGTTAGTCTAAGAAGAGTGCATATCTTCTTCGCCTATCTCACTTCCTCCACCTATCTTAGTCGCTATCTCAATTCTTGTTCAGCTATCCAGTGACTATCTCAATATCTTAACTCCAGTGACTATCTCAACTCAACTCGAGCGGCTATCTTTCAAGTTCAGCTATCTCTTGATGAGATAGCCACCTATCTTACCACTTACACCTATCTCACTCTCCCTGTACCACCTATCTCCCTCTCTGGCTATCTCTTAATAAGATAACCACCTATGTCCAAGAACTTCGACTATCTCAATTAGATAGCTGATTTAACCTATTTTCAAGTGCCTATCTTTAACTAACTTATCATCTAATATTACAACTTATTATTTGACATTTTTGGCTTACTAAATGGCTGAATATTAAAAAGTGCTCAACACAGAAGTTGTAGGTAATCAAGTTATCTATCCAATGAGCTCAATTTCATATTATTTGGACATTTAGACACAAAATTAGACTATAAATAGTAGACTACCCTCTTGAAGCTATGATGTTCTCTTAGTGGGTTGAGGTTCACTAAAGAGGGGCCCACCCTAATAGGCCTCTCAACATTACTAACACAACACATTACTAGTTTTCCTGAAGTCAGGATGTTACAAGTTTACCCATTATTCTTTTGGGGAGGAATCTATCATCTTTCTATGTCAGCCGTGACATGACTATTAATGAAATAGGGGTATGAATATTCCAGACCGCTCCTCCAGGCTCTCAGTGTCCCTCTTAGCACTCTCTCCTTCTCCTAAGCACTCATCTCTCTTCTCCTCTTCTCTTCTGTATTCATCCATGCATATCGCTGACTTAAGCATTGGAGGGTTGTGTAACAACCCAGAATCCGGATACTGAGAAAGACCCGATACCATTCAAATCGTGGCCCACGATCTATGAGCCAAGAGGCTCGGAAGGGTTAAGGGTTGGTGTGGGAGTGTACAAGAAGTTAAAATAAATGTAGGAACAGGTAATACACAATTTAATTAGGGATTTTTACATATTACTCCCTATAAATTTAATGAATATGATCACTTATTTCTATTTCTTCTCTCAACATGAAATTCCACCACATAGTAATGATGGAAGATCACCAACCATGGAACAAATTGATCTTAACCACTCCCAGCTGGGGCAGCTGAAGCCTCACTTTAAGTCCAAGAACTAGAAAAGTTTAAGCTAGTAATTTGCTATTGAACAAAGAAAGATCCCTTTCCCACCCAAGCAATTTAAAACCTATGTGATCAAAGCAGGCCCAGATTCCAGACAGATGCAGAACATTGATGGATTATGTAAATGTAACATGAAATGAATTGAAGAAACATCTATAAAGTAAAATGCATTTTCCTAGTTACATAGTCAAATGCACTACAATAGCGCATGCCAATCATAAGTCATACGTGGGGCAAAATAGTTGAAACTAACATATGCATGAAATAAAATTACCCAGCCTACCAAGTTAGAGACATACACATGCAAAAACTAAGCATAAAACACACACAAGCGACACACACCATAAGTATGCAAAAACATGTAAGGAAAAAAATACATTTGGTGGTCTTTAATTCAAATAGAAAATTAGGCACAAAAGCTAAATTAATAAATATGGTTAGGCTTGGTGCACATTGACATTTGCTTGAATCTTGAATTCAATTTTTACTTGTAAGCAATCTAGACAAAAAAATTATTTTTTAAGTGACAAAGTACATTGCATGAGTGGGGGGATTCAATAATACTCTTTAATGTGTCCTGAAAATTAAGAGAAGAAAAAGAAGCATTTACAAATTTTATCTTTCTATATCTATGTTGCTAGCAGATTCTGAGTTGTACTAGCCAACACCAACAAGATTAAAATCAGACATAGTCAATCAGATGTAAGCCACTAGTTACTTTGATAGGTCCTTCCATCAATTATACAACACAGATCCAGAGTGCCATAGTTTGAAACAAGAGCTTCAAAATGAAAACTACGATTGAGCTTGGCTGCTAGGATTCAAGTCCATGGCTATTATATTGAATTGACATTCAGTCAAATTAATTTTTGAGTTTGAGGAACCAAACTTGTTTTTAACCTATCTATGACATGTTTTCAACCAGAAAATTAGTTTCATTAATCATTCATTCATAACCCTCATCCCATCAATACCAGGTGAGGGATCAGAATATCCTGAGTGCATCAGGGACATTGGGCTTTTGGCAATCTAACATCACACAGAAAAATTGCTTATCTTCTATCAAAACAGAAGATTAGCATTCCTATGACAGTAGGTAAAATTGCAAAAGCAAAGAGGATACCAAATCTTTCCACTTAAGAACAAGAGTCGGGAATAGAATAAGGCAAAAGTGAAAAAGGAACTATAAAATGTCATAAGAAAAAGAAATTCAGGATGGCTGCTCTAGTTTAAATGGCAATGCAATAAAATAAATAAAAAGAAGTGTGGTTACTTGGAGGTCAAAATTGTTCAGAATGTCAGGACAGGTAACCAGATCTTCTTCTAGCATGATTACTGTTAATTTGGTGCATTTGTTATATTTATTCAGAGTCCTCAAAATGGTTCCTTCTTCCTAATTTATTGGAGATCGTTGTATTTTCTTCTGGAATAAAGCTTCATGATGTGATGGTGTGCTTTTCCAAACTCAAAAATGTCAGACTTGGAGGGTGGCTTTGTTGGAAAAAGCTGCATTTCAATTTCCACCCATCCCACCAGGTGCACGTTTATGCATAGTGTTCACAGACAAGACAACGATTTGGACTTTAAGTTTCCTAGTTCGCCACATACCTGATAAGCCTGATAGGCTTTTCTCCTGCTCAAGCAGTGATGCAGTATGTGAAGCTTGGGATGAACCAAGATCCTGTCACCTTGTAACATGCAAAAGGAAACGAACCAATGTGATGCAAGATAATCAATATAAAAGGGTCGTCCTAGGGTCCTGAGCACAATACCTCCAAATATTCATCAGAGTCTCAACAATGTGAATAAACGAACAGAGAATACAAGCACAGTGTCCAGTCAGAACACCTATAAGAAAAGTTCAGATTCTTAAGAAAGCAAAGCCTTCATGAACATACAACAAGATAAGCATCATAGGGGAATTATGTTTGCCAGAAGGAAAGAGAGGGCACAAAATGCAAGCACCTACACTTACCATGTCTGCCTTGCATACAAGCAAAAGCATCTCAAATCCAGCAGAACTCAGTAGACTTGCTTGTAATATAAAAGGTTGCGTTTGATCAAAATATATATATATAAGTTTCACATAGCGACAGTGATTTAACTGCCAATACCTCCACCAAACCCCAATTCTAAGCACTAAAAGGCCGGAATTTTTTTTTAAAGAAAAGAACAACAACAATGCTATGGGGAAAAAAACTACGCAAGGCGAAACCTTTTCAGGAATATGGTTCGGATCGTGCTGAAAGCAAGTAGAAATTAGCATTTACAAAGAGTAAGAGGGAGGAACGAAGCAAGCGGACGGAAGAAGAGGAATCGACCGGACATTTTTGTGTTTGTCGCCATAATGCCTGGATTTCGCATCTACAGACCTCGATCCAATCCAATGTGGATGGAGACAATTTCAAATCTCCATTCCTTTTCCCCCTCTTCCTCGTTTTCCATCTGCAATCGCGCGACGGCAGAGACGATTTTGTCCGAAGATGACGATTAAGACCGTTATTAAATGGAAGCGGGAAAACCCTGTAAATGGGTAATAACAACGACGGTTGGGGACTGGGAATTGCTGAAGGCGACTTGGATGCCCTCGGCAGTTCGACTATGTGCGACACGATGTTACGTGGTTCGATGACTCGGTCCGAGTCGAGGTGACTCGGGCGGATCTACTCGGATCCACGAAAATTCAAGACATGATTTGGACGACTCAGATCGAGTCGCTCCTCCCTCCCTCTCTACCTTTCTCTACGACCTTCTAAGTATGCTCCAGCTAGGATCCGACGGTGGCGGCAAAAATTCAGTAGTGGTAGACGAGATCCGACACTGGCGACCATGATCTGGCCAAAAGAGACACTGTCAGCCGACTGTTCCGAAAATCTCTGGGAAATAATACTAATCATGGAGCTCAAAGAAATATCCGACAGGAGTACAAGCAGAAGAAGGTTATTACAGATGAGACAGGTATTGCTGATGTTAATAGGTTTTCAGTTTTGAGTCAGGTCCGTGAGGAAAAGGAATCGGATGATGTGATTATTCTAGATAATAAGGTCTCTGGTGATAGTTCTGGTCCTGAAGTCATTCATAGTAATTGTTTGCATTCCTCTACTGCTCAATCTGTTGGCCCTGTGAGGGATATTGAAAATACTGGTTTTATGTCACTTGTTTGTCTCAAAGATAAAGTTCAAGAAGAGCTACCTTCAATCCATCCTCCTAATGATGTGCTTCAGGAAGCTTCCTTGGATCATTTTCAAGCTACTCAAATTACAGATCAAGGTATGTCAGTGGTTGTTAGATCAGAGGTTATTTCTAAACTGTCAACGGCAGAGAATGCAAAAATGTTATGTCAGTTCAATAAGAATACTATGAATCAACCCCCGGACCTGAAATCAGATAAAGTTTCAATATTGCCTGGAGTCTTATTCAGTGATGCCCGTCTAACAAGGGCTAAAGCCAAGGTATTGGCTGCTTTCTCTTTATCTTCTTCAAACAATGTTTAAAACAGCTTTGATCTGGAATGTCAGAGGGATTGGGAACAAGGCTACTATACGAGGTCTTGCACAGCATGTCAGAGCTTATGATGTCAGTATTGCTGCTATCTCTGAACCCTGTATTAGTTTTAGTCGTGCTAAGGGAATAGCCAGGAGAATTTCCCTTCATTCTGTTATTGGTAATAATGGTGATGCTTCTAAAATTTGGCTTTTTTATAAATCTAGCATAACTTTGGAGATAATACAGCTTCATCCTCAGTTTTTGACTGTGGCTCTTCAAGAAGACAATTCCACCATTCTTCTCTTTACTATCATATATGCTTCCTGCAATAGTAATACCTGCAGAGAGATGTTTGATGCCTTGATGGACTTTAGCCAAGGAGTAAATGTTCCATGGATCATTGGAGGTGATTTTAACTGCATTATTTCTCCTGAGGAGAAAATTGGTGGTAATCTTCCCTCTATGGCTGCTATGACTGATTTCCAAGGTTTTTTAACAGTAATTGGCCTTATTGATGCTGGATATTTAGGTTCTAACTTCACCTGGTCTAATAATCAAGTTGGCTCTTCGCACATCGAAGCCCGCTTGGACAAGGTTCTTTATAATTCATTATGGCTTAATAAAGGGTATAGTTTATCGGTCAGGCACCTACTCAGGGGTCATTCAGGTCATGCACCTCTTCTGTTATCTTCCTGCCTTTCATCTCCTTCACCCGGGAGATTTATATACCAGCATATGTGGCATACACATTCAGGCTTCTTAGATTTTGTTAAAGCTCAGTGGAATAATACTTCTCAGAAGATTGTGCATCCATTTTATGCTCTCCAAAGTAAGTTGCAAAACCTGAAGATTTCTTTAAGAAGGTGGAACAAAGAGAGCTTTGGCTTAATCCAACAAGTTAAAGAAAATGTTGTACATACTGTTGAGCAGGCTCAAATGAATTTTGATGAGAACCCTACAGTTACAAACAGACTTTCCCTCAACAAAGCTAATGCTGAGATGAAACAGATTCTTACCCGGGAGGAGATTTTCTGGTTTCAGAAATCTAGAGTCCAATGGATGCAATGTGGTGATAGAAATACTCAATTTTTTTAGCATTATGCTAGGGTAAAAAAGCAAAGGAATTATATCCAAAAATTAAAGATCGACAACATTTGGGTGGAAGATCAACTCACTTTGCTTGATGGAGCTGCTGACTACTTTAAATCACTCCTTGCTTCAGAAGATCACAGATTAGATGAAAGCCTATTTTCTGTCATTCCTTCCTTGGTCACTGAAGATCAAAATTCTTTACTGTGCTCCATTCCCTCAGCTGATGAAATTAAACATGCGGTTTTCTCTTTGTCAGGGAACAGTTCGCCTGGACCTGATGGATATACAGGAGGTTTCTTTACTCACTGTTAGGACATTGTTCATATAGATGTGGTTAATGCTGTTCAGAGCTTTTTCCAAGGGTGGGGCCTCCCACAAGGTGTTACCTCCACCATTCTTTGCTTAATTCCCAAGGTTAAAAACCCTTCTTCATATGTGGATTTTAGGCCTATTAGCCTATGTAACTTCACGTATAAAATTGTGTCTAAAATTATTAGTGATCGGCTGAGACATGTTCTTCCTTTGATCATATCACCTGAGCAAAGTGGTTTCATAAGTGGGAGGCTTATCACTGATAATTTTCTTTTGGCCAAGGAACTTTTCATGGAGCTAGATAGACCAGTTAGAGGGCATAATATACTAATCAAGCTGGACATGGCTAAAGCATATGACCGCATTGAATGGGATTTCCTGCTTCATACTATGAAAACATTTGGTTTTTCCAACAGATTTGTCTCCCTCATTGCCCAACTATTGATGAATTGTTGGTTTTCTATATCCTTGAATGGTCAAATGCATGGGTATTTTCATTCTACTAGAGGGGTACGCCAGGGGGATCCTTTGGCCCCTGCTTTATTTGTCCTTGCTGAGGAAGTTCTGAGCAGAGGTTTGAGCCACATTTTTCACTCTGGGAGATGCAAGCCATATCATTTACCTCGTGGATCTCCTCGATTGTCACATATTTTATATGCTGATGATTCAATCATTTTTATGAATGGAGGAATCTCCTCTGTTAAACACCTGCTGCACTTCTTGGGGAGATATGAAGCATCCTCTGGTCAAAGAATAAATGCAAGTAAGAGTTGCTTTATGGTGGCTAAGCGCATGCCAATTTCTTCTATTAACAGGCTAAAGCAGCTTACTGGATATCAGCACAGGACCAGCAGTATTACCTACCTGGGTATTCCACTTTTCAAAGGAAGAGCCAAAATTATGCATTTCAAATATCTCTTGGATAAAGTAAATGCTAAGCTAGCAGGCTGGCAGAGCAAGCTTCTTTCTCAGGCGTGATCCTCAGAAAGAGCACAACGCGCTGGTCACGTCTCGGAGTCGGAGAACGCAACGGTTCACCCTGCACAGAGTTCTGAAGGCTCATCAGAGAAAATACACGTGAAGCACAAAACACAATCTAGGACCTACAAAAATAATCCAAAAAATATTCAAAAAATTTGGGGCATTACATTCTCTCCCTCTCTATTCTGTCTCCTCGTTTCTCCTCTCCCCCAGGCGCGCGACCGTGGTGGAGCTGGGTGAGGTAGCAATAGCGTGGAACTGACCTGAGGCGTGATGGCGTGAAGATCGGAGCGTGGCATTGGCACGATCCCATTCATGGATTCAAAGTCGGCGTGGGTTGCTCGTGTGATGGTTTTCAGCATTTTGTGATCGTTTCGGTGCATGAGAACTTCAGTGGAGGTAGGGGGGCAGATGCCCTACTCTTTTCTTGCATTTCATCGCGATTTGGAGCCAAACGGTGCGCATACGAGCGAGTTTTACTCTTTTTGGGTGAAAAGTACATGTTTTGGGGGTGTGAGCCCTGCTCACTATTTTAGGCAACAATTTCCCATGTAGTTGGTTTCATTCGAACCCCTGGCATGTCTGGATGCCATTCCCGCTGGTTTCATCACATTTGGTTGTGATTTGGGGTCGGTAGGAGTCTGGTTACCCTCGTGAGTCGTTTTGGGTTGATTTGTGAAAAATCGCCCATTTCGTGTCGTTTAGTGTGTGGTTTGATCCCTTCCGACTTGTGGAAGGATGATATGGTGATTTTCAATGTATCCTCATCATTTTGGAGACGATTGGGGCGTGGAACGTAGGTTTTCCACTGAATTTTCTAGTTCCCAAGTTTGACGTATTAACGCGGAGCTCCCAGGGGGCACGTCTATTAATGCGCTATATCATGCCACCGCATTCATCTAAGGAGATGAACAGTAGGTCGGATAGGTAGTTTGGGTCCCGATCCACTTGTTGGACGTGATCTTGAAGAATGCTACCATAGTGTCGGCCGCAATCTTCATTAACGCGCTTGAGTCATCCACCGCGTTCTGGTCTTAATGCGTTGTGGGCTATGGCCGCATCTATTAACGTGACCCTAGCATGTGCCGCTTCAACGCGTTGACGTGTTTGAATGGTGGACGCATTCTGGTGGCATCGCGACGCATACTTTGGATGTGTTCACTAACGCGACGCTTCTGTGCACCACGTTCATGGTCTTTGGTTTTCAGAGTTTTATGTGAGTTGTCTTGGGTTCCGGTGAACCCAGTGTTCAATGCCTTGTTGGTGTTTGACTCAACGAATGCCTTGGGTGTTCCGTGGAAGTCAGATCTATGTGTCGAGGGATCCCGGAAGAGTGGTCTCATCCCGAGCAGTGTTCGGTGTTTTCTCGTGTTTATTGGCTTGGCTTCGACCCCTTAGTTATCCTATTGTACATGGATGTCGTGGACGTCCTATGAGGGCTGTAGCTGTGTTATAGGGTGTTCGAATGTGCCATTGCATCGAGTAGTGGTTTTGTGTTTATTCGAGGGTCATTATGGTTTCTAGTCAACCCGGTTGTGACCCAGCAGTTCACACATGACCTCGTGAGTGTCTCAGTTAACCTGTATGGATCCAGACTCTGGTTTTGGATGCTTGGAGGTATCATCATATCTCAGTTTGTGTGCCTATGTGGTTTGAGGGCAGTGATGTTCCCTCATGTTCTGTGATTTATGTTTTATCGTGCTTTCGGCTTAGGGACTAGGCTGATTAACGGTATGCTGTCGTGATGTGCGATGATCTTGACGTGAGTCGTGTGACTCACGGATCGTTGTGTGCAAGTCTAGTTGTCTGTCCTGAGTCAGGGGACTGTTTGGTGTGCTGCCTTGTGTTTCATAGTGCTTGCGGCAAGTGAGTTTTTACCCTGTCCACAATTCGGAGTTTCTTTCGGAGACTCTCTGTGTCTAGTGAGCCTCCACTAGTCGTAGCCTGACGACACTTCGTGTCAGCCCACCTGGGAGTGGTGGCGGGGTGAGTTCTCGATAGAGATGGTTTGTAGGCTGGTTGTCGTGGGCCACTTTGTCTTACTGTTAGAGTCCGACGGGAGGGGGAACCAGCTAGAGGTCTGGCTCAAGACATTGAGCTTGTGTGTGCACACGTGGTCAGGGGCGTTTGGATGAGCACCGACGGGCGTGATCCTGACTAGTCACTCGTTACTGTTGTTCCTTGGTTCCTTATCCAGTGTCTCAGTTACCGCATTCGAGGCGAGTGGGAGACGCTTGAAGCACAGCGTAAGATGTCAGTGGATGCATCTGGCTTTTCTTCAAGTGAGCAGGTGCTTCTGTCACATGACACATGACTTGTGATTTTCGTGACTGATTTATGCCACTGTTAACGTGACTTGCTAGGTAGTCTGTGTTCAGCTTTACCCAAGGACAGTATAGCTACATGACGGTGAGATTGTCTATGTATTATTACTTTAGACCGTGTGATGCGGGACGACTATGAGACTCGACATGGACGGGTTGCGACCTTGGACTCTAAAGATTGACACGACTAGCAAGACGACGCGACCAGCAACGACACTACCACGTGGCACCAAACGAGCTCCAGAAGAGGGGATATGCCTCAAACAAGAAGCGCTAACTCACGGTCATCCCCACCGAGGGAAGCGCGACGATCTGCACGGTTGAGTAACCGACATTGAGTCTTGGGTGATCGGCTCGCTCTCACGCTCGGAATGAGTCGCGGGACGGGTCTCGGACTCACAACTCACAGCGGTGATGTATCGCGAGCTAGCTAAGAAAGTAACCTACTCTCAAGTAGCGGCATCAAGAGTGTATACTAACTAAGCAAAGCGACAAAGAGGGGGAGGCGGGTGTACCTCCACGCTCGGGGCGTGGGGAAGACGTCCTGACCGAGATCCGTCACTCCCGGTACAATAACTAAATTAATTACAGCATTCAATCACGGCCCACTCCACACAGGGAGGTAAAAGGCCACAACAGCAGTCCGGGAGCGCCGTTCACGGGTTGACGGGCACGACATCCTTGTGACTGGGGGGCAGTCTTGAGTCTCCACTTGAGTTTTGATATTAGCATTTATTTGGAGTGTACTTGGTGTGTATTTACATTTTTGGTGTGTATTTGATGTGTATTTGTATTTTTGGGTTTAATTTGGGTCCAAGGGATTTAATTAGGGTATTTAATTTGGGTCCAAGGGAGATGGTCCAAGGGAGAATAAAGACCAAGTTGCTATTGTTGGCTAGGAGAGGGGGACGCTGTGGCGACCCGGGATCCGAGTACCGAAAAGGAACCAGTGCGATTCGAACCTCAGCCTGTCGCCCATGAGCTCGAAGACTCGGAAGGGCTAAAAGGATAGGTGTGGTGTACACAGAAATAGGAAATAAAGTAGGATGATAGATATAATAACAGAAATAAATAACTAACTACAATAGAGTCCAGTCCAATAGAAAGTACAGTCTAAAATAGTCAAACGTACCACACGCTAAGTGAACACTCGGCCCAGCAAGCTGGCAGCTAGGAACCTCCACGCAGCACCCTCGAACCTCGAGGAAGAACCACCGCACCTGAAAACCAGGGGTGAGCCTCCTATCACTGGCTCAGTAGGGGTCTCGCGAAACCCCAACCGAGAAAATAACGGTGGTACGGAAAGCAGTAACTATAGAAAAAAATAACGACAACAGTCGGAACAGTAACTACGGCGGCCGGTGAAACCTCGGCTCTATAGCTACTCCTACTATACCTGAACGGAACCGAACACCCCGATCCCACGGTCGGGGAACAACCAGACACGAACCATCAGACTACGACCGCCCTAGTCACGCTACGAGGGAAACGACACGACGTCACCATCATGGAGGCCTGTCCCCACAGACAAGGGCCCACACCGAAACAACGCGGTCTGGAAATACAATCACGACCTCGTCGTCGTGACCTCAACGCCGCCTAGGGAAAGCCTTCGGTGACGCTCATCGAAAATTTCAGACCTCGACTACGGAAACGCTCTCGAAAATAACACCCAAAACTTCGTCTCGCAGACGAGAAATGAAAACCTGGGACACGACAACTCACGTCACGTGACGGGAGCATCACCCACTAGAAGAACGAGCGGATACATCCCCTAAAGTCTTCCACTGCGTCACAAGTGTCTAGCTACAACGCCCCAAGCGGAGACAAGACAACTCAGTAACCAGAAGTACCACGAACAAAGACTAGCTGAGGTCGCGCTCGTCAGTGCGGGTCCGAACCTTCAGCCTCGTGTTCACACTCAGACCATACGCCCTAGGCCTATCCTCTAGCGGGTATTTCCCCCTAAGCCCGGACTAGGCTGTACGTGGGAGCCCTGCGGTAACCAGCCTACTCACCGCCTCTCTCGGGTCAGCCGCTCCACCACTCTCGGGTGGGTCAGCACGCGCGTGTCGTAAGAAGGCTACGACTAGTGGACGTGTCACCGGAAGAACGGACTCACAAGTCACGAAAAATGACTCCGGAGGTAGACAAGTACAAGGATCACTCCTCGCACCGACTCATGGTGACGTAAGCCGAAGATGTCACATCTCGGGACCCCCACGGCGCCCCACTCATGGTCCCCACGTAATGCCTAGCATTAGTCAGATCACGGGTCAACACGTGGATCGAGATCCACTCACCCGGGACTCCAATCGACACGGAAGAAACCACCGGCTAGGTCTCAGACGATGAACGGTCCATCATTGGCCGCTCAAGGATGCACGGCTAAGTCTCAGCCGCGCGTGGGAGAAAAACGGTCCAACCTGGCCGTCAATCAATCCCAATGGTAAGAAACATGAATGGTCGGACACTATCCGCTCAGGGGAAGGGCGGCTAGGATCCCGTCGTTCCAAGGCATAGGCGGTCCCACCTGGGCCGCTCATACCCCAACAGTAAGAAGATGAATGGCCAGACCATGGCCGCTCATGGGGACATGCGGCTAGACCCCAGCCGCTCACCCCAAACACTACGTAACGGTAACGAACAACGGTCAGAAACTCACGGGATGCATGGTTGGTCTACGGCCGCGCAGGGATGTGCGGTCACAGGACAGGCCGCACATGCCCCACTGCGCGCCGAGCCAACAGCGCCAGGTGACGAGCGGCCAACCCATGGCCGCACGAAGGGTCATCCTGCCAGACCCTGGCCACACACCCCAGTGCACTGTGCAACGGTCACAAGCAATGGTCAAAATCTCGAGGGATGGGTGGTTGACATGGGGCCGCACATAGGGGACGTACGGTCCCACGATAGGCCGCACAAGTCCACAGCGCTCCGAGCCGTAGTGAGGTACCCCACAGGGCCGCACATGGGGATGTGCGGGCCCTGGTTCGACCGCACAACCCTCACCGGCACGAAAATGGCGAACCCGCCAGATTTCGCCCATTCTGGCCCCATACAAGCCCCACGGAGGGAGAAATGAAGGGAAAAGAACCCCCAAACTCCCTACCATGATTCTACGCCCCCAAAACGCGGAATCGCATCTTAAAACGACGAATCGGGCGACCTCTCCCCAACGCATGCTCGGCCCTTCCCGACGCGAAAGAACCCCCTCTCGGCCTCGCCTCGGCCTACAAACCGCGGGAATGGAAAGGCGATGAGCTAGGGATCGTCACCCTACCTTCGCTCCGCGTCAAGGCACGTCGATCCAAGCTTAATCCACGAAGAATGCCGTTAAGAATCTCGAGCCTTCACGCTTCCCACACACGCCGCACGCCCACGCGATCACCTCATCGTCACCCCCGTCGTCGCATGTGGACGCACTAGAAGATTCGTTTGATATTCTTGTTCGTTTGTTAGAGTATTTATTCGGTCTATTTAGTGCGAGGGCGTGCCAGTCACCGAGGTGACGATTTATTCGGGTTTCACAGAAACCCACGGTGCGCTCGGTCTGACTTCGTCAAGCGATTATGTGGTTCGAGTCGGGACCCAATCCCGTCATGCCATGAAGGTCATGACGTCATTTACATCCCCCATACGAGGGAACACCCTTGATTAATTGTCAAAATTAGGGGTATATATAAACCCTCTCTCTCTCTTCCTCACTCTCATTCCCTCCCTCTCCCCTCTCAGGTTCTCTCTTTCTCCCCTCCCTTCTCCGGTGGTCGATTGAGCAAGGCGGGGGCGAGGATGAGGCGACACGGGTGAGGAGCGTTGGAGCCTAGGTGAGGATCGTGGGGCGGTGGCTCGTAGTGGAGCTCGTGGCGAGTTCGTGAACCGGCAGAGCTTTAATGACGTTTTCTCGGTGGATTGGCATCCTTGGCACGTGGAATCTTCGATGGAGGTAGGGGGGTGGATCCATAACCTCTGTACTTCCTTTCCCATGAGTTTTGTAGGCCATGGTGAGCCGAGTTGGTTTATTTTCGCATTTTGGCGAGAAGAGCATATTTTGGGGTGTGAGTTGAATCTAGTATTTCGATCGCGTTTTGGGGTTTAAATGTGTCCTCTCGATGCTAGAGAGGTTGGGGACTAGTTTTCCCTTATTTTCGCCATCACATGGGTGTGAATGGGTTGTGTAAGGAGATTTTTCGCCATTTTTGCCATTTTTGGGCTCAGGACGACGTAGCGGTCATTCCAGGGACTGCTAGGGGGTTAAGCGGTCAAGTGCAGACTGCTAGGGTCCCCCTATGTTGGTTTGTGTCTTGCGGTCGTGCGATAGATCGCCACCAAGCTTAGGGGTCTCTAGGAGACCGCCATGAAGTTTCTTGCGGTCCAGGTGTGACCGTTTACGATTTGAGTGTCTTGGGGGGTTGCGGTCCTAGCTAGACCATTAGGCTGGGCCTTAGGTCTTAGGGGTCTGGGTGACCCTGCGTGTGTTCTGAGCTTCCATACTTTGCTAGATCGAGTCGTCGTGAGTCGGTATAAGAGCGGAGAGTCTTCCCCGCACGTCGTGGGTTTCTCCGAGAAGCATTTTCTGTGTGGGCCATGTGTGTGACCTCAGACTATGAGTCCAGTCAACCAACCTAGGGCTGGAGGTTTCTTGTGTGTCCCGTGGATGAGGGATTAACTCGGCGGCTCGTCGGCTACTTTGGGAATCGTGTCATCATGGTTTCAGACCTAGGGATTAGGCCAGATTAACGGCGCTGTGCCATCATGTGCAACGGTCATGACCCGAGTCTTGTGACTCAAGGACCATTTGATTATTAGGTCTAGTGGGCTATCCAGAGTTGGGTGGCTCCAAGCCACCTATTACTCCATGTTACTCGTGATGGGTGCATGCATGATTTCCAGTGTTTACATTTAGTGAGCCCCCACTAATCGTAGCTTTTCGGTGCAAGCCTGTGCGGACCCAATTGGGAGTGGTGGAGAGCGTGACCCGAGTGAGACAGTTGTTAGGCTGGTTACTGTAGGGCCCCCACGCATAGCTTGAGTCCGGGCTTCGGGGGAAGAACTAGCTAGAGGGCCTGACCTAGGGCGCATGGTTTGTGTGTGCACACGTGGCTGGGGGCGTCAGACCCACGCTGAAGAGCGCGACCCCAGTTAGTCCTTGTTTTGTGTTCCTGGTTACGATACGGTGTCTCAGTCTCCACCTGGGATGTCATAGGCAGACACCTGAGGTTGCGGACTAAGTTGTCAGTGGATGCATTCGGCCTTGCTTCTGGTGGGCAGGTACTCCCGTCACATGACGTGAGATTTTATGACTCGAGTTTCTGTTTCCCGTCTATAAGACGTGGTTTCGCGTGTAGTTTTCAGATATTTTCCCGAAGCTGAGGTCTGGGATTTCCTGTGAGCATCACCGAGGGTTTTCCCCTAGACGGTGCAGAATTCACGATGGTGAGGTCATGACTGTGTTCTAGACCGTGTGGTTTCGGCGTGGGCCTTCGTGTGTGAGCACAGGCCTCCACGATAGAGGCATCGTGGGGTTTTCCTAATAGCGTGACTAGGGTGGTTCATGGTCTAGTGGTCCTCCGACTATGGGATCGAAGTATTAGTTTTCTTTTCGGTAGGAGTAGTTGTAGAGTCATGATTTCGCCGACTATCGTGTTTCAGAGAATCATGCACGATCGTGTCTTCCACCTTGTAGTTGTAGCTACTCCTGTTGTTGTTGTTGTTCTTGCTGTAGTTGCTATTTTCTGTACCGCCATTATTTTCAGTAGGGGTTCCGCGGGACCCCTACTGAGCTAGTGATAGGAGACTCACCCCTAGTTTTCAGGTGTTGCAGTTCTTCCTCGAGATTCGAGGATGCTGCGTAGAGGTTCTTCACTGCCAGCTCGCTGGGCCGAGTGTTCACTCGGTGCTAGGTACATTCTCTGCCTTAGACTGTACTTCTATTGACTGGACTCTATTGTAGTTAGTTACTTATTTTTGTTAATTGTTGAATTGTCCTACTTTATTTCATAGTTCTGTGTACACCACATCTATTCTTTTAGCCCTTTCGAGCCCTCCAGCTCGTGGGTGACGAGCCAAGATTCGGATGGTATCTGGTATTTTCGGTATTCAGATCTTGGGTCATTATAGTGAGACTGTGGATGGGCATGGGGGAGTGATATGGACGTGCAAAATCACACACCCCCGTGTCTCCGCCAGTCCAGCAGCAACAACGGTTTCGACCGAAGAGACCCTGGAGGACACGTCCCATCTGGACCCTCCAAAGAGACACCATGCCAACGTGAAGCCATCCCAGGAATCACAACGGCGAAGAGAAGTCAATCTCTGGAGGACACGTCCCATCCGGACCCTCCGAGCAGACACCATGCCAACGTGAAGTCATCCCCGGAATCACAACGGCGAAGAGAAGTCAATCTCTGGAGGACACGTCCCGTCCGGGCCCTCCGAAGAGACACCAGGCCAATGTGGAGCCATCCCCAAAATCACAATGGCAGCGTCGACCCTTCATAAGACAATGTCGACCCTACAATCCACTACATCAACGCATTCAAGGGGCTGCATCAACACATTCAAGGGCCTGCGTCGACCCTGCCAGCCGCTGCGTCGACCCTGCCCAGGCCACTGCGTCGACCTTGCCCACGCACTGCGTCGACCTTGCCCACGCGCTGCGTTGACCCTGCCAGGCCCCTGCTCCCTCTAACCCTAGCGTGACCACACCATCCCCCCTGCCATGTCCCAGATCACCTGTGCACCTTCCCAAGCCATCTACCACATCCTCCCATCCTCCAAGAAGGCCCACGCTGCTCCACTAGTCCCCTGTCGTTGCCCACACCACCCCGGTGAAGATCCTCACTGACTGCACCCTATAGATTCGCGGATAGTTCCTGAGGGCCTATTGAAGACTTCCTCCCTTTGTCCTCAGAGTGATTTTGGCTGTTCCCTTCTATGGGTTCAATCCTCTCTGAGTCTAATTTGATGCGAGAGGAGTTTCATGTCGTTCCGATGTTAGAACAGAGCGTGGCGACTATTCTCGTGGACCTGCACCAATCCTGTGAACCCCTGTTCGCACAGAGTGTGAACGTGACTTGTAGAGCCTGCCACGACCACCTTGCTACACTACTGACCATGCCATTCCTTGGGGACGTACCTCTCTATGTCCTTGATCTCCTCCAACTAGTCTGATTGCATTTGGAGTCCCAAGCGAGCCGTACCAGCCTGTGCTGTAGGACTGCGCCTGTCTGCGAACCTATTTTCCAGAGCCTCACTTCGTGGATGACCCCACCCAGTCTGATAGCCAGACAATGCTCTCCTTTTTATGGTACATAGAGGGATCTATCTGGCATCTCCCCCACTGGTCCCGCTTCATTTCGACTTCTGTGGAGTTCACCCCGGCCTCTACAAGCAGACTGCACAAGCCTGTCCTTGGGGACAAAATTGCACAGGTTGCTCTTATCGGCCACCTCCGCCTCCCAGCAGCCTCGGAACGCTGTCAAACTTTATGGAGCGCTTCTGCACCTCTCCCTCAACACGTCAACATTGATAGCACCCTCATTGGCCCACAGACCAAGGCGTGACAATAGAAAAACTCTGGTTCTATCTGGCAGAACAACGCACAGGGTAGTAGACCCATCTTCCCTTCCCCGTGCCCCCCTCCTACATGAGCGTAGTTACTGTATTGTGTACCCCCATCCCCGAGCTCCCTCTCCCTACAATGAGGTTTTTATTTGGTTGTACATACAGGTCTCGGCCGAAGCTTCCCTGACGCAGCGTGATTGTCGGGTGTGCATGCTTCCCGGCTCGCCCTCGTCTCTGATCAACGCTCGTCTTTTCAGACTTGGCAATGTATAAGTCTACCCTTGCTCGTTTGGACTGTGCTTTCCTAGTATCTTTTCAACGCTTACGCTGAAGGTGAGGAGAGCTCGTTCCAAATTTTCTGAAACTTGAGCACTGACTGCTGCTGAGTAAGAGAGTGCCACAAGCCCCGCCTTCGGGCACAAGCTCTGCCCGGCTGAGCCGGGTGACCTTCAGACATCAGGTCTATCCTTCCCATACCACTCTTCATAGCTCTGACCATGTAGGCTATTTGTGGGGGTGTCGCCCATCCCCACCGTTGCTGGGTCGCCCCAGAATTTGAGGGATGCATGTGGTCAGTCCCCTATCGTTCAGGTCCGTGGCTCAGGTATTGCTTGCTGTCTCGTAGGTCTCAGGGTGTCCCATAGGTTGTCCCGCTACAGGAAGGATAATGCAGTTGTGACTAGCACGTCCTAGAGGATGGTCACTACCAAGCCTAGCTAGTACACCCTTACGGGATGTCAATAAACAACTTTAAGTACCTCGCATGCATCCAATGCACGTCATCTCCACTAGCCCCACGCCCCGGTGGCCTCGGCATAACTGCCCTTTGGCAAGCCAACTGCCTCTGCGAGTTGCACTCTACAACACGCTAGGCTCAATGGTCTTCTTCAGATCGTGCTACTGTCAAATAGAAGATCACAATGGAAACATCAACTTCCAGGACAAGTGGCTCCCACAATGATAGTAAGGCAGGGGAAAGCAAAGCTGATAGGATGCACGGGCTGCACGTCATCGTCTCTGCCTTCGACGAACATCCCATTGGGGGTTATTTATTGCACCTGGTTATTTTCTCAAGTTAATCAAGATTTAAGCAAAGGGAGTTAATCCCTAAATTTTGCCAAATAGCATAGCCTCCGGAGATACCGTGACCGATCAAGTCAAGGTCGGAATCGAAATGCCATGACAAGTCAATTGGCATAACACAACGAAAAGGGGTCACCCCCCTCTTGGTGAGTGACACTACGACGGCCATCTTGTAGCTCATGAGCTTGACCCAGAGTTCAGAAAGATCCCTAAAGTGCCTTTGACAAGTAGCCCAACGTCGACAACTTTGACAGCTGGATCGAACATGGGCTCCGAAGAAAAAGGCAATAGGTAGCCAAGTCATGGTCTCAAGGCTGACCACGACCCAATAAATGTGGTCATGATCTCAATTGTGTCCAATAGTGCTTCGTAGACCCAGTTGCATCGGGTAGGCCTTTTCAGTGCCACTGGTCGCAGTCACCATGAGGACAATGTTCATAAGAATGCAGTCCCTGTGGAGACCGCGTTCAAGATGAAATTCCTAAGCCAAAGGAAGGGCACCCAGTAGCCTTACTTGGTCAAGTTGAGGGCGCCTAGCGCCCCCACCCTAACAAAAGTGACATTTGAGCACCCCTCTCTCTCTCCTCCTTTCGAAGCCTGCCACCTTGAGCAAAATCCATTTTGAGAGCCCTTGCCACCTTGAGCAAAACTCCATTATAGAGCCCCCCACATGGAGCAAAAGCTAGTTCCAGCACTGTTGGCAATAAAAAAGAGGGAAAAGAAGAGAAGAAGAAGAAGAAGAAAAAAAAAAAGAAGTGATGGCGTGGAGCGTTTCTCTTCCTCTCTCGAGCATCACTGTCTCTCTCTCTCTCGAGCATCGCTCTCTCTCCCGAGCATCGTTCCCTCTCTGGAGCATTGCTCTCTCTCCTGAGCATCATCACTCTCTCTCTTGTTAAGTAGTGGATGGCGGATCTAGAGGGGAGGGGTGAATAGATCTGCCCCTCTTTTCGCAATGCAGTCCTCTTTAAAGCTAGATAAAAATAATTACAGCGGAATACAACTAGCTTAACGAAATACGTTACGATTGGCTTAGCAA
>JANBPO010009390.1:0-15020 GCA_024336825.1 Amorphophallus titanum
CATGCATAACAGTTGGTGACTCAATCAAGCACTAATTTATGAAGGAAAGAAGTGACTCAAGAAGTTGCTATCATCAAATCATCAAAATAACACTCCATCATAAGTTGCTATCATCAAATCATCAAAATAACACCCCATCATAAGTTGCTAAGTCAAAACAACACTCCATCATAAGTTGCTAAGTTGCTATCATCAAAACAACACTCCATCATCAAAGCCTAGGGGGCACAGCAGATTCGACCAGTGCAAACAAATCCTCCATCTCAGCCCCCAGCTAAGGTAGGATCAGGCCACCCTCCATAACCTGCTCGAGAAGCACGGAAGGAGGGCTACACCCAAGGCCTCCTCGAACCGCCCCCGATGCCACAGAGTGGCACCTTCGGTATAGGGGAGTTCGGATAGTGAAGGTGCCAGTCGTGGGAGGGAAAGTCCTCTCTGGATCATCCAGGATTGGGACTCCCCCCCCCAAGTGCCCCCACCTCAGGGGTCCCACCAGTTGGCTCAGATTGGGTCCCCCACCCTACACCTCCTCAATCTCGATCAATTGGGATTGGGTCGCCTCACCCAGTGACCCCTTGGCCTCGACTGGCTTAGACCGGACCCCTTCGCCCTGCACCCCCTCTGCCTCGTTCGCTACCCTAGCATCGGCTGCCTTTGCTTGGGACCCAGCTGCCTCGGCCATGCCTTCTTCGACGGCGACGGCCACTTGCGACTCAACGGTCGAGAGAACCAATTGTGCACCCCCCTCAACCGAACGGGCGACATCCGCACTCTTCACCCGCTTCCTCTCAGTGGTCGCGGCCTTCATCGAGGACCACACTAGCCGTTCCACAGGATCCTTGTGCTTTGCCCCGTGGCGCTCGGAAGCACCATCCCGGGCAATCTCGGGCACGGGAAGAGCTCGCAGAAGTTTGAGGTGCGCTGGGAGCGGGCATGTCCTCCAAGTCGATGATTTCCAGCTCAAGCGGCGATGCCCCCTCATCAACCGATCGCCTCGAGTCTAGATAGAGAAACAAAACAAGACCCTGAAGTCCTTACCCGGAAGCACCACAGTCAGGGAAGGATACTCCTCAATGTTGGCCGTGGTCATCAACTGGACAATTGATCGGTGATTCTCTTGAAGAATGGCAACTCTCTTCTCCACCTCTGGGAAGCCACCGCCTACTTTGGGGGAAGGTTCAGACGGAAGCTAGGCACCGTCAGAAAGGCCCAAGGCTCACCCTCCATGGCCGAGACCACCCAGAAATACTGGGTCTTCCACCCTTTGTAAGAGGAATCTTTGGCGAAAATGGACACACAACTTCTTCCTTACTTCACCTGGAGATAGAAGAAACCCTTGCCCGTATGAAGATTCTCCTTCAGCTTGAAGAAATAGTGAAAGATGTCCAATGAGGTGTCCAACCCACACGAGTGGCAGAGAAAACATGCAGTAGAGAAAAGTGAAGGAGAAGATGAGGGTATAGGAATTGGAAACCAACTGGGCAGGAGCCAGTTGGTAGAACTGAAGCAGCTCGGCGATAAAGAAATGGTGGGGAAAGCGGAACCTACACTTCCAGGCGAGGAGGAAAGAGCAGAAAGAACCAATTGAATGTCTAGGATAGACTCATGAGGCTCAAGCGGGGAGAGGTGGTACCACCATGGTAGCCCATACCTATTCTCTAACCATTTCACCTCGTCCTCGCTCAATTTGCTACATAGAGGCTCCGACGGCACCACGAAAGTCCTTGGGGCCCGTTCAATCTCCTACCCCTCGGCATCGGGATGTTGATCTGCCATGAAATAACTAGAAGAACTGGAGGGAGAGGAGGAAAGCACTAAGCCAGATGATTCAGGAGGAAGCAAAAGTTAACGGATCACCGCTGTCGTAACCTCTAAGAGCTCCGCGAGGCCGCTACAACTCTTTGCTCCTCCGGACTGCCCTCACGGCGCATGAGCCCCTCACAAATGCAAGGTGATGGAGAGAAAAACCCTAAGCGATGGATGTTTGGAACACAAATGCGTGCTACGCTTATAACCCCTAGCGGGAAGCAACGTGACATTCCAGTCTCCAAAAAAAAGGGTGGGGGCTCCCACACATCAATTCGTAAGAATTATCATCATTATGAGTGTATCCCCAGGACATCTGCATTGAGTGGCCCCTGCCAAGGAGAAATCCCCATTCGACTCAAACCACCAATGTCTTCCCCAAAAAATGCTACTCGACAGAGCCCAATCTTGGCTCGAGAGTAAGAGGGGGATAAGTGGAGAGGGGGGATTCTATCGCCCGGAAAGAGTGGCCTAACGAGGTCTCACTAGGCCAAATGAGGCCCGGCTCCTTAGAGTGACAGCACCCCTGGGGCCCACTCGCTTCAAGCCCAATAACCCACTCGGGTCAACCACCTCCTAGGCGACCTTCGGGTTCGAAAGTCTGAGCGTCAGATCGATCGAGAAGGTCCCTTCGGGAACCTAACACACCCCAACCGAGCCATACACCCATCGCTCAGGAGGCCCCATTTGAGCTAGTGCCCCATGCTTGGACAGACTGATGAAAGCTTATCCGTGCGACCGTTATGTGCCCTTGAAGAGCAGGGAGATCAATGGGATAAGGGAGATCAAGAGTCCGCGTGCTATAAAGAATCCACAAAGAGGACGTAACCCCCCCTGAAACTCCTCGGCTCACAGGGCTCCCACATTTAATAAGTCGCTATATAAACTAGGGAAGCTCTCCTATGGAAGGTAAGGGAAACTAAGCAACACCAACCCTGAGCAAGAACCACTTCCCCACTTGGTGGAGAGGAATCTCGCACCCCCATCTCCTCCTACCCCTTCACTTTGCACCAAAGCTCTATCTGATTTGCTGATTTAAACATAGGACGGTTTTCCCTGGGGAGCCATCCCTGGGCACCTCTGATCTGTTTCCCTTCTTGTAGTTCTCACACTCATGGTCATCATCCTTAGCTTAGGAATTGCGCGAGATCGCCCCTCTTCACAAGGGTATGGATGATATGAGCATGAAAATAAGTATTTTCTCTCGACCGCAGGGCCCCTAATTTTGGTAATTAATCAAGGGTGTTCCCCCGTACGGGGGATGTAAATGACGTCGTGACCTTTATGGCATGATGGGATTTGGTCCCAACCCGAACCACACAATCGCCTGACGAAGTCAGATCGAGCGCACCATGGGTTTTCCGTGAAACTCGAATAAATTGTCACCTCGGTGACAGGCACGCCCACGCACTTAATAAACCAATAAATAAATAAACTATTTTTTTTTATAAAAGTGCATCCACAGTGGCTACAAGAGCAATAGAGAGAGAGAGAGATATAGAGAGATGGATAGAGGGAGCCTACTCCTAACTATAGAAGAGGGGGGAGGAGAAAAATGATAGCCTCTATGTAAGTGTTAGTTCCTCCTCAAAAGTCCCTCAAGAGCCCCTTTTATAAGGCTAAAATTTCCCATTATTCATGTTGTTTTCCCCTTTATGACCCACACTCATTGAAAATCACTTTCGGTGCAACCACCTTGCCATGCCTAACCTCCCATGTGAACTTTAAAGAGAGACCATGTGTGATGGTGGGGATATAGGAAGTGGGTTTACTACGATGGTGGATGTGGTTGGGAGGAGAGGACGAGTATGGCAGGGGTGTGGGGGAGTGCATGGCATGGTGAGGTGTGGGTTAGAGAGAGAAAGAGGGTGCGACGGCGGCAAGGGCGGAGGTGAGAAGGGAGGTCGCTTGCATGGGCCTTTGGCCACATGAGAAACACCAAGGGGGAGGAGGCCGCTCGTGGCGGCTATGTGCATGGGCCAGCTGCGTGCATGTGTGTGCAGTGTGCATGGGGAGAGTGTAACAGAGAAGGAGAGAGATGGCACAGTGGGGCTGGGTGCAGGAAAGAGAGAGAGATGGTTAAAAAGAGAGAGGGAGAGGCAGTGAGATGGAGAGGGGGCCATGCATAGGGTCGATGCGATGGATGGCATGTTGCGAGGGTGGTGGGAGCGAAGGTGCATGGGCGTGGGCTCCATGGCGGTGAGGTGTAGGGTAGAGAGAGAAGGAGAGCAGTGAGGTGTGCATGGTGGTGGGTGAGCATGGCGATGGGTTTGCAGCCACCGTTTGCGTGAAGAACACCAAGGGGACAAGGAGGCTCGCGCTCGCGTGAGAACACGGCTAGCCGCGTTGAAGACGTAGGGGGAGGAGCATGTATGTGGGCCTCTGGCCACGTGAAGAAGCTGCCGCATGCCATGAGGGGCGTTTGCGAAGGGGGCCCATGTGCGTTGAAGAAGCGTGTTGAAGCCATCCTGCCCGCTTTGTTCGAGAGAGACACGCCGCGGGGGAGGAGCTACTGTATGAAGGGGGCTGTCTGGATGGGGAGCCCATGTTCGTGGGACTTAGCATGCATGGGAGGCGGTTGGCGTGATGCTTGCACTGTTAGAGCATGGCTGGCATGAAGGTGGCTGTGTGCATGGGCCCTCGGCTGCCGCACCTGCATAAGGGGGACTTCGTGCCCATGTGAGATCACTCGTGTGAGGAGGAGACGTGGTCATGGGAATGGGCCTTTGGCCCATTGTTGTTGCAGACCTCTATATATTTTGCTCTTGTTGTCTTCCTCTCTGATCGAGTACCTATCAAATAACATATTTTATTGCTCAAAATGTAAGTAATTCTATCAAACTTAACATTTTAATCGAGATCATGATTAATTGTGATGAGTGCATATTTATTAATATTAAAAGTCTTAAAAAGTGTGAAACATAAATTAACATGTGAAAATGTACACTCATCACGTGTGTGCGTAAGACGAGGAGGTTGACCTTTGTGGCCCTGGGACTCCATCTTTGCAAATGCCTTCTCGTTGGTATGTCGATTGATCTTAAACGAGACTGAGACTGAGATGTACTCAAACTGAGACTGGCCGAGCTGGGTAAGGTGGAGCCCTACCTTGGGGGAGTTCGCCCCCATCAGGGTGCTACCGTGCCTGGGGCGAACTCCCCCCGCGCGAGTCGTGGCCGTGAGGGGTGGTCTCGAGGGCCCTTCCGCTGTTGTTTAGTGTTGTCCTTTATAGGACTTTAGGTGTCTGGAGTGATGGGATTGGCCGGTGGGGGTCAATTGCTTGGTGTTGTTACTGTCGCTCGCAAGGTGTTCAGAGAAATTCACGACACACCTCAGGTTGTCAAACGTCTCGGGTAGTTGGCTAGTGGGGCCTAGGTTTGGCCCTGGGCTAAAGGTGAGAGCTTGTAGAAGCTGAGGGAAGGCCTCTTGGACACGTAGGCCCAGCCTTCGTGGATTATGCCGCGTTGCATGGCGGGTTGACAGGGTAGCGCCAGGTTGGCCCAGGTGCTGAAGATAAACGGCTCAATGTCATATGTTTGAGGGTCGGGGGTGGCCTCGACTTGCAGAGGGTTGCCATAGGATCCGGCTAGGGTGATCGAGACACGGGTTGGCCCCCGGCTCACTATAGAGTGGCTGGATTGTATGCGCCCATAAAGTGCTCGGAGAAGTTCCCGATATGCGAGCACAGGCCGTATAGGCATTGTAAGGGCCCTCAAGGCCCGTAGTTGACTGAGAAAACTCTTCCTTAGACTTTTAGAGGCTGAAGGGAGACATTTTGGGGAGAATCCCAACCTCGTTGCTAGGTGCCACATGTCATGGCTTGTGGTCAGGGTGCCCTCGTGTTGGCTCGGGCGACTTGATTGAAGGAGGGTAAACCCACAAACTGGGTGATCGGGAGTGGCCCCAATCAGTCGTTGATGTCACCGTGAGTTATGTCTAGCTGGTTGATAGGATCAGTGCGAAGGATTTAGAGGGGGGTGAATGAATCCCTCTCTAAAATGTTGCCGAATCAAGACTTAAGGCCCAATTAAAAACTGAACTAATAAAGTCTTGCAGAAGGCTCGAGCCTAAACATTCATCTATCGAAAATGAAATGGACAATCACACCACAAGAACACAAGAGTTTTTAGGTAGTTTGACCAGACCTTCAGTCCGCCTACATCCACCCCTCACTCCAAACCGGAGTGAGGCTTCCCTTGCAAGGGTAAATGCCCGACACACCTCGGGTTGCCGAACGACTAGGGTAGGTGACTGAGGGGCTGCACAGCGGGCCTTAGGTTGAAGATAGGATCTCGTGGGAGCTAAGAGGAGGTATTTTGTAGACATGGGTCATGCCTCGAGCTTTGTGCCACGTTGCACGGCGGGTTGGCCCGAGTGCTAAAATTAAGTGGCTTGTTACCACGTGTCTGAGTGTCGGGGTTGGTCCTGACTTACTGGGGGGTCGTTGTGGGACCCAACTAAGATACTGGAATCACGGGGCGGCCCGTGATTTTTTGTAGAAGGGCTGGAATATACACGCCCACAAGGTGTTTGACAGAATGCCGAACATACCCGTGCGAGCCATATATGTGCACGGTAGGCCTCCAAAGCCTGTGATTGACTGTGTTAAGTCTCCCTTTGACCTTGGAGGGTTGTCAGAAGTGTTTCAGGGTGGGCCCTCACCCCTTTTCACTGGGTGCCACGTGGCGTGGCTTAGTGTCGGGGTGCCCCCGAGTTGGCCTGGGAGGCGACGTGAGATGCAGGAAAAGCCCACATGTGAGTAGCCAGGGTTGCTCCCGGGCAGTTGCTTGTGTCGCCGTGTGTCATGGCAAGCTGATCAGGGCCCTTGTAGGGACCTGTGGACGTGTAAAATTACACGTCCGCGTGCCCCGACCAGTCCAGCATCGACAAACAACTTCAACCGAAGGAACTGCAGAAAGGATGAGCTAGCCGGACTCTCCGAATGAACAATACACTATTGTGAAACTGTCCCCGGAGTCACGACAACGAAGAGAAATTAGCCCCCAGGAAGCTCACAATCCGTGGGCCCCGAAGAGAACTAAGCGGACCGTTGATCGGGCTCGAAACGAGCCCAAGTCTACCTCAACGGCATACCTGTTCCTCTTCAACAGCACGCTCAGCGCAGCTTCGCCGGCACCCCCAAAGGTGCTCAATGGCACACTCCCGTGGGTTCTTCACCAGCACACCCCCTGGTGGTTCTTCGCCGACACGCCCCTTCAACTGCGCACCCCATGGTCTTCAATGGCACGCCCTGGCCAAGTGCCTTCAATGGCACACCCCATGGCCTTCAGCGGCACGCCCTGGCCAAGTGCCTTCAACAGCACACCCCATGACCTTCAGTGGCACGCCCTCCTGTGCCTCTTCATCGGCATGCCCTCTAAGCGTCTTCAGCGGCACGCCTCCAAGTGTTGTCTTCAGCGGTACGCCTGCAAGCCCTTTCAATGGCATGCTTCCTCAAAGGTGCATCTAGCAGAGAAAATCTCGCTCCCACGTCCTACAGATCCTTGGCGCGTAGTGGGGGCGCTGAGGTGTCAGATGGAGGGGCCGGCACGCAGGCTACCCCCTGCCACCGAGGACGACCGAAGTCAAATCCCCATTAATGGCACCCCATTCCCGCCTTCAAACAAGCCGTTGCTGCATGGGATATAAAAACCCCTTCTTCACCGGTGAACAAGAGAGAGAGACACATAGAGAAGAGAAAGCAGTGAGACAGAAGCGCTCCACAAGAGAAGAAGAAGAAGAAAAAGGGAAGAAGGAGAGGGAGCTCCGCCGTGAAGCCCCTTCCCCCGGACGACCACTAAGAAAGAGAGAGTAAGAGAGAGGGAGCGGGAGAGCGAGAGCATGTAGCAGAGTGTAGTCACCCCGACTCACCCCAACACTTCCTCCATCCCTTCTCCTTCCCCAATTTTCGTGATTCTTTTCTTCTCCACTGTCTTTAGTCGGTTCGTATGCATTCCTTGATGTACTCGGCCTGTCACGGCCTCCAATTTCATGAATGAAATTTCCCCCCTCTCTCTGGGTTCTTCACTGCCTCCGATGGGTTGGGCTACTGCATGTGCTTGTTCGTTGAGTCCCTCTCTCCCTGCCACAACCTCCCTACAAGGCCATGGACCTCCCTTCATGCCCTTCCTGCACCTCTGAGCGTCCACATCCAGTAGCCTCCTTGGCCCCTTTTCTCCCTCCAGTCAAGTCCTCACTGGACTCGGCCAACCAAGCACCCCCAGATCGATGCCTTCTCCTCCCTCCACAACCCTCAGTTGAGCCTACCCAGTACATCCACATCCTTTGCTGGTACAGCCTGCCATTGGCCTCCCTGGCACACCTTCAGCACCCTCAGCCCAGTGCACCCTTTGCCCATGGACCTTGGCCGGCACAGCCCCCAGCTCGGCTTCCACGGCACACTTAACCCCATCTCTTTGAACCTTCCAGTGGCACAGCCTGTGTGCCTCTTCCCTAGCACACTCCCAAGTTGAACCCCACCGAAATACCCCTCTAGCGGTACACCTTGGCTTTTCCTTGACCGGCACAGCCCCACGTGCCTTTCCCCGACACACCCCAATCACCTCGCTGATGCACTCCCAGCTCGGAGCAGCCCCAGCCCTTAGCCTCCTCTTCACTGACACAGCCCCTGGCCGATGCACCCTTAACTCCCTTGCCCTCCGCGATACAGCCCTTCGCCGGTACAACCCCTCCTCGCCAATATACCCTTACTTCCTCCAGCCTGCCTTACCCGGTACACCCCTGAACCCCTTGGTCGGCATGCCAGACCTTGTCCCTCACCCCAGCACTTGTAGCCAGGCCTGGAGTCGTCTCCCACTTGCTATCTCCTCTGAGTTTTCTGAGGTTTTATCGAAGGTGTTGCCGCTCTCGAGCGCCCACCCCCAATTATTGGGTTCCTCCACTCCATGTGGGCGCATTCTCCGTATCTCCCTTATGCCCAGGTTAAGGGGAGATGCTGTCGAATTTTTGTTGAAAATAATAATATGACAAAGATAAAAGGGAGCAACAAACAAATTGGATAATAACAAGTTAAAGGGACAAAATGAAACAACAAGCAAATGAAACAACTAACGACAAGAACGCTCCAACCAAGGCAAGAGAATGACGAACAACATGAAGAGGGCCGGATTGAACGATAACCACGCGATTTGAACACTAGTCATGCAAAGAAGAAAGAAAGGGGAGACGATTAAAAGAACATAAGAGAGAATTTTCCAACTAAGTAAAAAGTAAAATTACTTCCTCCTCGTGGGATCGACCCGTATTTACCACTATACTTGTATTTAAAAATCATTTAAGTGAGTGAGTGCGATAATATAAATTTTGAAAGTTGTGTGGCACGGCTTTTATCAACGACAGGTTGTGGCCATCATACACGACTCCCCCCAGTCGCCTGCGCACTCGCACCCATGGAACCATTCTTCCCTCCATGTGTCGCTCATCCCCTGAGTCCACGTGCTGTGCCCTTGTGGCGCATCCCCAGTTAAACATTCAGTTCCACGAGTGATTATCGAGAAATCGACTGGCACGCCCACACCCCTGCCACGTTTTCCGTTAACCTAGAAAACCTCCTATTTCACTCGGTCTCCCATTGACTCTCCGTAAAAGGAGAGTGCACGGTGCCGCTTTGAGATGGATACGATCAAGAGAGGGGGTACCCGAGGCCCATTAACTTTCGACATCTCTCCCGTAGCTATATCCTACCCCTCACTCCGGTCACCGCCCACACCACCCCGGCGGACGCTCCCTCCAGGGCAAAACAAAAAGGATGGCATGCTCGGTGGGACGTCTCCCGCCTTCCTTCTATTTGCTAAAGTGAAAGTTCGTGCCAGTCCTGAAGTCTGGGTGCCCTTTTCCTGTCCTTGAAGGAGCGGTAGCAGAAGAGCACTGGTTCATACTTCCCAGTAGCTTCCAATTCATCTCCCAGTTGCCAGATCGTGTTCGACGACCGCTCTCGGCCATCGCCTCAGCTTGTCCAGGACTCCAGCAACTATGGCAGCCATCACCTACGGTCCCATCACTATCACCACCCATGCACGGGTGGGTTACTTGGTAGTGCTGATCACTTTCGGTAGCTTTCCCCTTGTCATCGGATCACCCTACTTCTTCGTTGTTGTCCCCGTGGCGGCTCCACCTCCACCTCCAACTCCTGTTTCCTCTGGCGCCGCCAATGCACCATGCCAACTGCCAGTCCCGACAACCAGGCTGAGCGTCAGGCTCGGCTCTCCCGCCACCGGTGCCCATAGGGGTCCCAGACCAATCCCAGCCTGAGCAAGCATTAGTCCCTGGGGCCAGTCTTTACCGGCTTCTAAAGCAAGCCTTGCATCCCAGGTTCCGGTCTCCAGTCCTGCGGTTCACTCGGGCCTCCAGCCCCGATCCCCAGTCAAGCCGACTTCCAGTGTGGGTCTCCACCCTATGGTGTTCCGCTCCTCAGCACTCTGCTCGGGCCATCAATCCTGAGCTCCCACCGAGCCAGCTCCCCACATGGGCCTCCTAGCCCGGGGGTAGGGCTCCCTAGCACCCCCTTTGGGCCTCCTGACCCGAACTGCAGAAGTGCGACTGCCTCGGTCGGGTCCCCAACCCCTGCCACGAGACGTCCTAGCATCCAGATTAGACATACAACTCTAGGGTTTCCTACAGACGACGTCTGTTATGAGTGTTCAGCATCAGTTCTTGAATCCCTCGGCTCTACCTCGAGGGCATTCCTCCCACAATCTGACAACGTTCATCCCCAGCATGGGTCTACCTTTTTGGGACGCGGTGACCTGGGTATGGATTGAGCACCCTCTGTCGTGCCTTTCGATCTTGCCAGCTCCCAATTCAGGCTCAAGGCCTTGGGTCACCGGCATCCCAGTACCCCCTGCAGTAACAACTTCTGGCGCAGACACGTCATGACGAGCGTCTGTAACACTACTGTCGGCTCGGGTGAAAGCCTACACTCGAGCCACCCAGCCGCTAGCCTTCACTACAACTTCGTGTCTTGGGGGCCTACCCCAGTATTCCCAATGAATGGCCTTGTGCCACTAGCACCCACAGGCTGGGTTTTCTCGACCTACCACCTTGGAGCGGAGTCATCTTTCGCTCCCCAGAAGAAGCACTATCGTAGCCGTAAAGGTAAGTGACCTGTTGCTACCACCAGCAACTTCGACAAGACCATTCTTGCCAGAGAGTTACAGATTCACCTGGATGGGGGCGAACCAATTATTCCTCCGAAACGGATCGTCCCTACGGTCCCTATCACCAACCGCTTTAGCCTCCTGCATCGAACGCGGGAAGAGAATGTAGAATATAAGTGGGCGGATGCTTCGGCAACGGCCTAAAAGTACCAGCGCCAGTTTAGCACTCAAGCTCCTAAGTCCCGTCAGAGGATCAAGGACGAGGGAGACCAGCAGTCAGACTTGAGAAGGATCTGGGTCACCCCAGATGAAGCTCAAGTTGTCCGGAAAGCACGCCTCAGCAACCCCTTTCAGGCGCCAAGGCATCGCACCAAGCAAGGTGCAACTGACCCCATAGCCGCGTCATCTGGCGGCGCCTAACCCTTCATCGCCTCTCGCACAGATAGGCGGAAATAGAGACGGGCTCATTTTGGGCCCCACTGGCATCCAGCCCCAAGCTCTTCTCAGGCAGAAGCCATGACGGAGACTCCTCCGCAACATACCTCGATCTTTGATAGGCTAGGGACACCTATCCGCCCCAAGAGGTGCTCCCAAAAAAGGAGGATGGTCTGGCTCCTCAATGACGTAGTCAGGGTGTTCGCGTGTTATACCGTCGGACACCAACTTGAGATTCAGACCGACAATCTGAACCTACCTATATCTCACCTTAGGAGGCCTCGTCACCTGCCTCTGCCACCGGCTCTAGTCGGCCACATCGGCACTTCTACTAAACCTCAGGTGTCCACACGAGCAGAAGAAGTTCCCGTTGAGGAGCAAGCCACCCCTGTCAATGCGAAGCTGGTCAACAATGACCCTCCGATCGGTGAAGTCCAAGGGGTGACTCTTGAGACTCTCATGAAGGTGAACCAGCACCTGAAGGCCCTCCTGCAAGACTTGCTTTAGGAGCGTGACCTTCATCCTTAGCCATCTGTTGGGCCCTCGATGGAAGCACCAGCTCCGCCAGGTGGGTAAAACGATGCTATCACCTCCGCGGTAGTTGCCCGAACCCCCACAATCATTGGGTTCGGCATGCCTTTGGCTGAGACTCAACCACGGTAAGTCCCATGCCCCTGCTCTTCTATTCATTAGATTTGGTGTGAATGGATGCTTGGTGGAAAGATGGGGTGCTGGAATATGGGTTTGTGGGAGAGAGACTAGTGGGCGGCTAGGCTTTCGGCCGCCCAGGGAGGTGGGTGACCAATCCTTTGGCCACACTTCTCTCAGGGCTGTGAGATTTTGAAAAATGTAAATTGAGGCGGATTGATTGAAAGATCTAATGAACTTGTTGTGTTTATTTTTTTTGTTTTTTTGTGTGCAGGGTCTGAGAAGGATTAGAGCCCGCGTTTCATGGGACTTGGTGTGGGCTTGGTACCATGCCTTACCTCCTGGGCAGCTGGGGAGGGTGGATCGAATGGGGTTTGCCCCGTTCTTCAAGATCCGACCTTTCCTTGTTGATGCTACCTTCATGACGGCGGTACGGGAGAGATGGGTGGACAGTTGCAGAGCCTTCGTGATGCCGTGGGGACATATGATCCCCACTCTTGAAGATGTGGCTTTCTTGATGGGGTTGCCAGTGGCAGGGGTCTCGGTGCTTGGCCGAGAGCTCAAGAATTATCGGGAGGAGGTGGAGAGCCTGCTTGGGCCGTAGCTGGCTCAATCCGAGAGATCGGTGACCACTCTTCCGCTCGGGAAGATTAGCGCTACGATGGGGCTTGCGAGAGTGGTACAGGGGCCACTAGAGGACTTGGATGCATACTTAGGGCGAGTGAGACAAAGACTCCAAGCCCAAGGGAGGAGTGAGCAGCAGGAGCTGAGGCTTTTCCACTTATATTTCTTTGGAAGGCTACTATTTTCCACAGCCACGAACAAGGTGAACGTTAAATATCTCTTGTTGGTAGGGGATCTCAAGCAGGGACCCCAACTCACATGGGGGAGAGCGATGCTGGCGCACCTCTTCGCCCACCTGGATCCTGTGCGCCCAGGTTCGGGGAACCTGGATGGTTTCACGCCCTTCTTACAGGTACAGGTGTACCCCTTTTACTTGGTGGTTCTAAATTTGATTGATTAACTGATTGTTTGTTCCTTGTGTCTTCGGATTTGTGGGTACACTCGGTTCCCTCTGGGTCGTGGCACAATCCTGCGAGCCCTGATGCAGGCAGTTCCTCTCATGGCTAGATGGGAGATGGTCTGAGACTGACGCCTAGTGGCCACTAGACTCTCTAATCTTAGGATGGCCCTGGATGAGTTCCCTCCCCACTAGGTTAGTGTTTTGGCTAAAGAGTTGCGTGATTTTTTCAGCATTTGTTAGGTACTCAAATTAGCGAAACATTCAATTTTTTTATGTGGCAGGTGATCTGGACTCCCTATGTGACGGAGGACACCACCCCTCAGTCGTGGGTGAGGGAGGGGCGAGCTTGGTTCCATAGAGATACAATGTTGTTTTGCGTGAACCTGAGGGATCCACTCTTCCTTCGCCTAGTGCAAAGGATGCTGGGGTGGCATCAACTGCTAGTGGCTGTTCCAACTGAGCATGAATCAGATCAGGGATGCCGATGGACTTCGGCAAGTGATCAGGACTGGGCCTCCTGGTACCATGCCGAGGCAGAGGCACTACAGAGAGGATCTCACTAGAGGATAATTGGACCGTGAGGAATAGTGAGATTTACTTAGCGGATTATCAGGACCGGTATGTTGGACGGCTTCATCTCGACACCCGAGCAGTAAGTTACTCCTTAGCTTTCAAATATGATGTTTTCTTTTAAGCGTTGGAGCTAAATGAGTTTTGTGAATTTGATGTGTAGATGCCCGAGACTAAGGCCATGAGGATTCTCAAGGATCAGATGGTCGTCCTTTACCAGACGATCGTAAACTTGCGGCATGAGATTTGAGAGATGGTAAGCCAAAACTAACATGATTGATGATTTTTTTGAATTTTAGGATTTGTTGCATTTGACTAACCATTTGCCCCTGTCTTGACAGCGAGGGGAGTTGGCCTATGTGCGTGTCAGGGCAGGAGCAAGTGGAGAGGTTGACCCTTCATCCTGAACTGATACTGTGAATGAGCTAGAAGATCATCTAGCCGGGGCCATTGAGCGGGCTGAGGAGCGAGAGGCTGAGCTGGCCGAGGCAGTGAGAACCTAACACTCAAGTTGAAAGCAATTCCCTTTTTATCATCTTTGTCTATCTTACATGATGGTTCATTTTCTGCAAAGGAAGGAGCCGGCGGCCAGCTTGGCCATTCATTCAGAGCAGGAGGCCCGGATAGAGGAGCTGGCACGCTGACTGGGAGGGACGAGCACCGTCGAGAGGCTCGAGGGTTGCCTTGCTGAGGTGAAGGAGAGGGAGGCCAAGGCACGTGCTCGAGAGATGGCGATGGCAATGCGGGAGAAGCAAGCTCTTGATCAGCTAGAGGCCTTACAATGGTGGGTGTTGCGGAGGTACTAGGACAGGGGTGCCCCAGGTGAGGGAGCCAGGTCTGTGACTCCTTCTGAGTGGCTACAGAGCATGGGAGACATGCATTTCACGGTGGATGAGGTTTTGGGCATGATGCAGTCTCTTGTAGGGCATGTGGTGATCCAGTCGGCCACCTCGGGTTCGAGGGCTTCGCAGCCATCAAGGCTACGAGGTAGAGGGAGCGACGACGGAGATGAGGCTGATAGCTGACGTAGCCGACCTTGCACCGATGGGGATTAAGAGGAGAGATATAGAGAGAGAGACGTAGCTGGGTAGCAGCTACCCATTTTGTACACTGGGGGTATGTCCCTAGAATGTTGTTTCACTAAAATGTAAGGGACACACTTTGGAAATGAACTGACCTTTCTTCAGTGTACTTGGCTTGGTTTGGCTTGATGTCGTCTTCCCTTTTACTTGTTTCAACAACACTAAAGGGAAAAAAGTTAGTGTTGTATGATTTTAGCTCCCTATCAAAAGCGGATAGTACCTTGTCATAGGGCTAAATCTTATTAACAAGATTGAGAGAAAAGGAATAGTAAACGTGATATGCACATGCAGGCAAGCAAAATGCAAACAAAAGGAAAAAAATATGAACATGCAATGCTC